>ML779169.1:1000192-1027878 GCA_009831015.1 Picea engelmannii
GTATGAAACAGATTCGTCATCTCATGCACATCTTGGTCCCTTTGCTGCCGCAACGTAGTCCATTGTATGTATTTGTCCTCATAGCTCCCCACAGGATAATATTGTTCCTTGATGGCATCTCGAAAAGAATTCCAAGTGGGTGCATCTGAGAACAAAGAGGGTTCTCCCTCTCCCTCTTGCTCTGAGTAGGTTTCCCACCAGTCCTTGACATGGGGGGTGGCTTTGAGGAGTGCGAAAATAATCTTTTCTCGATCAGAAAAGTCATGAACCAAGAAATATCCTTCTAACAGATTCAACCATCTATCTACGACATCTGTATCTATTTGTCCATCAAATATGGGAATGTCAAAGTTTGCTTGTACCTTAAAAGGAGTGGCACCTCGAGAGTGGCTTCTGGATGTCGATGCACCGCCAGTCGGAATCCGTTGAAGAATCTGGGAAAAGTTGTCCATCATCGTGTTCCTTTGTTTCTTGAGGGCGTCCTTGAGAAAAATTTTGATAGGATCTCCTGCTCCCTAATATTTCTTTTCTTCCCCCATGGGCGGTCGTTGGGGTTTGCAAGGCTGATCTTGCAAAGGTTCAACCAGATCGAGCCCCAACTCCTTATACCCCGATCTCGTTGGGGACATGCAAAGAAGGATCGAGAATGAGCAGACCGCTCTGATACCACTGATCCGGATTTATGTAGGAAAGCAATGAAATACATAAATACACATAAACACAGAGATGCAGCGGAAATAAGACTTCATTTCATTAATAACAAATGACTGAAATATGCTTACAGACAGAATGGAAATAAACTAGCTAGGGCGCTGGTAGCTTATCTATGAGAAGAGATGTGGCTGCTACTTGCATCCGTGAGAAGATGATTCCAATGAGGATCTAGAGTCCTTTTTACAATAGACGAGAATGCCAAAAGTCATAGACATCCAAAAACCTAACCCTAGGAGATGAAGCGCCAAAAGTCATGTGGGCCCCGTTTGGGTAAGTTAATACATCAACTTCCCGGGGTCGTAACTTTTGCATACGATCTCCGTTTTAGGCGTGTGATAGCTCGTTGGAAAGGTATCATCAAGGAGATTCATTTTTGGGGATCAATTATTCCTTTGTATATCATTTAGAACCTAAATCTAAAAAAACCTTCATTTAGGCCCTCAAAATGGCCCCAGAAGTTAAAACCTGCTAAAAATAGTAAATTGCCAAAATTGCTAGAAAACTATTTTGAGCCAGTCGAAAAAGGTGGGTGGCCACCGATATCCACCTAGATCAGTGGACCAATGTTTCTCTCAACTGGACTTTGGTGGTGGTAAATTGACAATAACATTAATCTTTGCAAGGTCTACTATTAAGCCTTGTTTGCATACAATGTGTCCAAGTAGGATGCCAAACGGTGTACCAAATATACATTTCTTAATGTTAAGGAAAATATGATATTGCCTACATCTCTCTAACATTAACCTTAGAATTTCTACATGGCCCTTCAATAAACTGAATACTATCCAATCATCAAGATAAACTTCTAAAATTTATGTATAAAATCCTTGAATACAGCTACTACTACTCTGGAAAATATTGTTGGTGCATTCTTTAAACCAAATGGTATTATTGTGTACTGATATCATGCCCACTCTATTGCAAATTTAGTTTTGTACCTATCCTCTTGAGCAATTCTAATTTGATGGTAACTTGAAAACCCATCTATGAAGGAGTACACTTCCTATCCTCCCACATTCTCTAAAACCTCATCCATAAATGGAGTAGGAAAAGGATCATGTAGGCATGCATCATTTAATTTCCTCCGATCCACACATATCCTAATCCCTCCAGTCCTCTTTTCCTGGACCCACCATTGGACTAATCCAATCTGATTCTTCCACAGCCTCTATGATTCTTGATTCTATCATTCTCTCAATTTCTGCCTTAATTTTCTTCTTATAGATGGGGTTTAATATGTATGGTCTATGTCTAAATAGTCTTGCATCTGGTATGAGGGGTATCTTCATTTCTCCAAGTTCTCCTACTACCCCTTTAATCTATGAAAATGTGGCTGGGAATAATTCACTATGCTCGCGCAGTAATTCAATTATCTTTTTCATTGCCTCACGGTCCCAGTAATATCCAATGTTGGCTATCTTGGGCTTCTCTTCAGACCCAATATTGACCATTTTAATCTTCATATCTACAATGAACTCTTATGATTGTAATTGGGGTCCTTACAATCCTTTTTCTCCTTCCCCTTATACTATATGTATGCCACGTGGGTTATCTTCTACTTCTTCATCTTCTACGACCTGATAACAATAAACTAACTGTTCAAGTGTTTATTTTCTGTGATATTTGTCTACTGTCACTGTATCTACCCCATACTCTTCAAAAATATTCCCTTTGATCCTCATTAATGCTAGATCCACCCATGGATTCTCACTTTCAAATGAAAATGTCCTAATAAAGTTCTTCTGCACTGCGCCCCAACTCACAGTTTCTTTGCATAGTTCCTTCTCCTTGTACCAGTTACGAGGTATCACTTCTAATGTATGAATAAAGTAATGTGTCCATTCCCCTGGTGGTACTAATATCCAGTTAATGACACAATAATTTATGTGATGTCTTGGCTTCCCTCTTCCATCATACTTTGGTAAGGGTCTATCCCACTGAATCCTACCAAATATTATGCGCATTAGTCACTTACACTGATACAAGTCCTCAATTACCTCCTTATGTGCACCCCACCATCGTGCAGGTGTGTCTCTCAATGCTATATCCAACACTAGTAATTTCAAACTATACAAAACCTCTGATTCAAACTATGTTAAGAAGTTTTATAAATTATCCTCTTTGTAAAATGAGGGAAATTGTCTTACTTCTGTCCCAATCCATCTTACTATGCATGTAACTCTGGTGCAACTCCTAGTAGAGACTTCATGCAATATTTACTGCTATTTTTCTAGTCCAGTATCTAAATCTGACATGTCAGAATTGATATTCCTCCAACTGATTACTCCATCTGCAGTTGGATTCACATAGTCTTCTTCTCGCGCAATAGTCCTATACAACTAGTTCACATCATCCTCTAGAACACTATTAGATAGAGGTTCTACATAACTTTCACAATTTGAGGGATCTAAAGGTGTTACTACCCTAAATTTCCCAGCATCAAATATCATCTTTCTAGTCTTTAAATTAATTATGGCTTGATTATCAAAGGCCCAATCAATTCCCAATAGTGTTGGAAATGGTATATACTCATCCACCATATCCATTACTTCAAAATATGTTGTGGTGAACACACCATCTAGATACACTATTGTATTCTTCAATCTACCTATGGGAATCACTTGCTGCTGGTTTTATAGCTTCAATTGGATATTGGAATACCCTAGTGTAGGTTCTCTCATTGCTTCCCAAGTCTTCTTGGAAAAATGTTGACATCTCATACTAAGTCTAGGATACCATTTCCCATATTAAAGTCTCCTATATTTGCATTCAATCTGAACTCTCTGCTATTTCTTTTCTTTCTATGGCCCTGATTGATCTTATTTGGTTATGTTCCTAGCCCTTATTCTATGTTATATATCTCTAGCATACTTTTAAACAAATCCATGGTATTCTTATCATTGAGTAATTTAAAGCAAGATTCCAATAATTTTTTAAAGTTACTTACTTTCTCTGTTTTCTCTCCTTCGTAAGAATTTCTAAAGACTAAGATATACAAAAAATAGGAGTAGCATACCTCGGCGCAGTGTTTTATGTGGAGGCTTCATTCTCCTTCAGGAACTCCTTCTTTGCTTCTTTGAAAGTTCCCTTCTCCTTATTTACATCAAACTGTTGTTGTGGCCGAGTGTTCTTCTAAATCCAACACTCAGATTCCTTCTTCTAATATTGTACATCTGCTCCTGTCTTCAATCCTTCTCTAGTCACTATGCTGATGTTCCTCCCAGGATCCGTTATTTCTGCAACAATCCACTGAACATTATGATTATTAGGATTCCTCTTCTCCTGGATATTCGTCATTAACTTCAGGGACTCTTATGTCATGTGATCTGTTGTGAAATAGTAAAAACATGTTTGATCCAAAAATGATCCATATAATACTAAGGACAACTCAGAACTCGCAAAAGCAACTCAGGATGCTCAGAATGGCCTCAACAGATAGAGAAAGGGAAAAAATTCAAAGTTCTCAAAACTCAGTAAAAATGACATCATCACGAAGAGTGTGTCACAGGATTTCCAATGATACAAATGGCTCATCAGACGAAGTTATGGATCGAAAGATATTTGCAGTCAAAGTTTGGTCAAACTAGCCCAGTCAACAGGGGGATGAGTCAACATCCATACTACTGACGTCAGAATAAGTACAGATGACGTTAACATCTATACAACATACATGGCATGTGAAATAGGTGACACGTGTCATGATGATGTCAGCATGACATCATAATGGTGACATGGTAGCACCAGAGGATGCCACATGTCACTCATATTTGGAATTTCTGGGTCATTTTGTGGATCGGTAAAATTGCGCCACGTGGCAGTCCATACAACCACATGGAAAATCGTACAGTGACATGGCGGATGATGTGGCAGGCTGAGTTGGCAGAAAATACACTAATGTGGTAGGGCGATTGTACAATGGTTGATGTGGCCCAATGTTTGGCTGCCGCATGGCCTAATCATGGGATGCTACATGGCAGTGGGTAAATGCCCAATGAAAACCCGTGAATAAAAATTCAAAAAAAATTATATAAAATTTTTGGTGGGTCTGCCAAATCCGACGGGACCCCTCCAAATATGGTGTCAATAGATTTATATAACCACTGCTAAGTCTAGCAGAACAAACCATTTCAAATATATGTATATGTTACAACAAACAAGCCAAAAGGGGAGGCTCACGGGATCAACCACGGGACCTCCCCATCTATCAAATCCTTAACATATGCTCTACTAACCATAAGGCCAACAACCTTTGTCATTTACAAAGCTCACCCTTTTTCCTTAAAAGGTGAATCTACCCAGTGTACCACAAAGGCATGTGAGGGTACGAATTGACACACTTTTCAAGATAGATTCCTCAACATTTATTACAATTACGGGGCACGAAAATTAAGATAGAGTTTCTCTTGGGTTTGGGAGTGCCAGAGTCGGATCGAAGCGTGGAGAAAGTCATTTTTTGGAAATTTGACGCCACAAATTCAATGGTGTTGTCTGTTTTCTGATCTGACCAAAAGTTCTTCAGCTTGATTTCAGAATGATGTATACTTATGTATTTTGCCAAATTCTTTTGCTGAGTTAATAAAAAGGCCTACCCATTTGAGAGTAGGACTCAGAGATGTAGTCCACCAGGGATGAACTCCGTTATCAATTTTTTTGTGTTCAGATTCGATGCTTATGTCTCTTCATTATTGAGCTTTTCCTTCTTTAATGGTGCACTTTAATTTATGCTCATTTAATGCAATTCTTTACAATTCACTCGAGGAAAAGATCATGGATCATGTTGGCATCAGAGAATTCATCTTTGACTTGAATTGTTGAGTGTGAAGGCTTACTAGAGACAATCATAAGCAGGGTGAAGTCAATCTCAATACTTTCAATCTTGAATTGGTCATGCATCCCGAAGGAAGAAAATGGCAGAAGAGGACAAGCATGATGAACATGAGAAAAACTTCCATATGGTCTTTTATTGCATGTCAGAAATGGTAGAATGAATGTATGGAGACTACGAGAAGAGGATGAAGAAGAAAGGGAAGAAAAATGAAGCACATATTGATGATGATGCTTCAATAAATCAAGGGGATGGAGGAGACCCTCCCGAGCCTCCATCTTCACCATCAAGTTCTAGTTCTTCTTCCTCTCATCATTCTCATCATTCTCATCATTCTAGCCATAAATCCTCTTTTAAGAAACCATTATTAAAGCTTGATGTAAAATTTGTTTTACCTATGTTTAATGGAGATGCTAATCCTGAAAAGCTAGATAATTGGATCCGACAGGTTGAAGTATATTTTCTTGTTCAGCATATTGATGAAGAGGAAGTTAAAGTCCAACTGGTGTCTCTTTGGTTGGAAGGCACCACTCTCGTAGGGTGGGAGAGAAAACTTCAAGACAGAAGTAAGTTTGGTAATCTTCTTTCCTCATGGTCGGAATTTAAATCGGTGATAAGGAAGCAATTTTATCCATTGGGTTATTTACATAAAGAAATGATGGAATGACAAAATTAAAGGCAAAGTAAAGGTCAAATTGTACAAAGTTTCACGAAATTTTTTAGGAATAAATCTCTTGCATTAAACATTCCTTTGGATTCTTATGAAACTTTAATGAAGTATATTGGTGCACTTCACAGTTATATTCATCATACTTTTCTCTTGTTTAACCTCACCAGTATTGAAGAATTTTGTGTGCAAGCCACTCACCTGGAGAACAAGGGAAAACATGTTCAAGAAGATCCCACAAAGAAACCTTCCAATATCCCACATAAGTCATTTAAGAAGTTTAAAAGGAAGGACAAGAAGACCGCCACAATGAAGAGAGAGGGAGGAAATCCATCTTGCACTCATTGCAAGAAAAGTGGTCATGATGATGAACATTGTTGGAAACTACATCCAAAGAAGAGACCGAAACAATTTGGTGGAAGGGGGAAGACAAAAACCATTACTATAGTGCAACAAGATTTTTGTTTTGTTCCAGGAGACAAAGGAAAGATCAGAGCGGTTGGAGTACAAGGTAAAGATTCCCTTCATGCTAGTTCAAATTCCAATAATGAATCTCATGATGATGAATGAAAGAGGAATTAATTATTTCACATAAGCGTTGTATCTAAACACACTAAGATAGATACATTATTTGATCCGGGTTCCCAAGTAAACTTAATATCTGAAACACTTGTCAAAAAGATGGATCTTGAAATGAAACCACATCCAAATACTTATCCTCTTGGTTGGGTATGTGATAAAGAAAAACTTAATGTCACCAAACAATGTAGGGTCAGATTTTCTATTGCTTCAAAGTTGATTGATGAACTGGATTTGGATGTTGTATCACTTGATATATGTGGCATAGTGTTTGGGAGTCCTTATCTTTATGATCGAAAATCAGTCTTCTTTCGTCATGCGAACAAATACCACCTTACTAAGGGGGGAGTGGAATATATTGTTAGATCTCATAGCATGAGGGTAAACACAACACTTGTTAGTGAAGGAAAAATGAAGAGACTCATAAACACTAATAAGAGATATGTACTCATGGTCATAAGAGAGAAATATGTTGGAACATCTGACACTTTCCAAGGATGCAATCCTTCTCATAATAAATAATTAATTGATATTATTTCTAAGTATGATGATATTTTCTAGGAACCAGATGGATTACCTCCTATGAGGGAAATCCAACATGATATACATATTAAACATGGTTTTAATCTTCCTAATGTGAGAATGTACATGATGTCAGTTGTGGAGATGACAGATATCAAGAAGCAGGTACAAGGCTTATTGGATCAAGGGTTCATCAGAACCAATTCATATACTTGTGGTTCTTCGATCGTGATGGTGTCAAAGAAAGATGGAACATGGTGAATGTGTGTCAATTACCGGGCCTTAAATAAAATCACTATGAAAAATCAATACCCTCTTCCTCATATAGATGATTTACTTGATAAGTTAAAGAATGTTGTTGATTTCACTAAGTTGGATTTGCGCAATGGATACCATCAGATCAGGGTTGCAGAACATGATGCATGGAAGACTTCCTTTAAAACCAAACATGGATTGTTTGAGTGGTTAGTTATGTCATTTTGGCTTTGTAATTCTTCAACAATTTTCATGCGTGTGATGAATGATGTATTCAAGCCTTTTCGAGATGATTTTGTGATTGTATATTTAGACACCATTGTTATTTTTAGTGGGACTTGGGATGAACATGTGAGGCATGTAAAGAAAGTATTGGATACTTTGCAAAGGGAAACGTTGTATGTAAAATTGTCTAAATGTGAATTTGGCAAGATTGCACTTGTGTATTTAGGTCATATTGTAGGAGGACAATTGAAAATTGATCCTTCCAAGATTGGCGCAATTGTAAATTGGCCTGAGCCCAAAAGTGTAAAAAGATACAAATATTCTTAGGTGTAGTCCAGTATTGGAGGAGGTTCATTTCAAACTTATCCTTCATAGCATCTCCTTTGCATGCCTTAACCAGTGTGAAGAAAGTTTTTCAGTGGGGAGGAAAGCAACAAAAATATTTCGACACTTTGAAGAAAAATATCAGTACCGCACTAGCATTAGCACTGTTGAATATTCAACATCCCTTTGAGATCGAGACATATGCCAACATATATGCCATGGCTACAGTATTGATGCAATATCGTAATCCTATTTGTTACCACTCTGAAACTTTTAACCAAGTTGTTGTTAACTATCCTACATATGATAAAGATTTGTATGCATTAGTTCAAAGCATAAAGAAATGGAAACACCACTTGTTAGGGAAGGAAACAATCATACATACAGATCACCAACCCTTACAGTATCTCCAAGCACAAACCAAATTGCAACAATCTCGACACTAGAGATGGATGGGTTTTAAACAACAATTTCATTTGGTAATCAAGTACAAAAAGGGTACAAGTAACAAGGTAGTTGATATGATTTTTAGACCTCCTATTGTTGCTTCTATTATTTTGAATAATACTTATTTATCTCATGATAGCTATGTGGAACAATATGCCATTGATGAATATTTTAAGGAAGCATATGAGAATTTATGATCCAGATTTTATGAGCAAAACGAAATGACTACAGATTATTAACAGGTGCTTAAATCAAAATAACAGAGATACAGTAAAACTGGTTTTCTATTCAATAAGGAAATAAGATGAAATTGTAAAATGCAATGGAAACAAGCTTGTTAGAATGGTGGTGACTTATCTTTGAGAAGAGATGTGACGTCTGTGCTCATTCAAAAGAAGATGATTACAATGAGGCTCTGAAGGCATTTTTACAATAAACAGGAATTACAACAACCCTACACTTCCAAAAACCTAACCCTAGGATATGAAGTGCCAAAAGTTATGTGGGCCCCGTTTGGGTAATTTAGTACATCAACTTCCCGGGGTCGTAACTTTTGCATACAATATCTGTTTTAGGCGTATGATAGCCTATTGGAAAGGTATCATCGAGGAGATTCATTTTGGGGGCTCAATCATGCCTTCAAATATCATTGAGAATATCAATCCCAAAAAACCTTCATTTAGGCCCTCAAAATGGCCCCGAAAGTTAAAAACTGCTAAAAATAGTAAATTGCCAAAATTGCCAGAAAACTATTTTGAGCTAGTTGGAAAAGGTCGATGGCCAACAATATCCACCTGGATCAATCCTCCCTCCTTAGGAGTAAATTTTATCCATTGCGTTGAGTGCCCGGGGGAGAGGACAAAGCATTTGTTGAATCTGAATCTTGGTGAGCTTCTTCCCTTGCTGGAGATGTTGCACTGCATGGTTTGTGGAAGGATATCACAAGCATGTGGTTGGAAGGGTTGGAAATTTTTAACGAATCTGGATACATGAGATTATTTTGTGCAAAAGGAATATTTACACTTTTCTACAATCTTGTCGACTTGCTTCTGTTGGATAGAAGGTACTTGGGCCGAGGCTGTAGTGGTTGCAGTATCCTTTTGTTCACCTTTTGAACAGATTGTGAAGAAGTTGAATTTTGTAGTATGAGATACTACCTTGCAGAACTTTTTAGGTGGAATAGTAATTATAACTACCTCTGGTATTTTGTAGAGATGACCACCCAGAGAAACAATGAAACTGCAGGGTCGAGACTCATAAACATCATGGCGCTTCCACATATATGGTTGGACCAAGAGAACATCACAGACATACATTGGGGCAACATCACATAATACCTCATCCTTGAAGGGTTGGATGTCATGTGACAATCGATACTGCTGGCTCACATAGAGATCTCATCCTTGGCGAAACCACTCGATGTTGTATGGCTGCAGGTGTGGTGTTGTTGACAATCCCAACTATTTGACAACCTCTGCTGAGATGAGGTTCTTCTGGCTTCCACTATCAAAAATAAAATGCAATGGGGTCCCCTTCACCCACATCTATGAATGAAAAAGGTGCTCCTCCTCTTCAGGATCTGTTAGTTCTTTTGGTTGAATTGTTGCGGTCGCGATAATAGCAGTGGGGTCTGCGTCGATGATTTGTCTTTTACTAGTATTTTCAGAATCAGATTCTGAATCAGGGTTCGTCTCTTTGTCTTTGATATCAGCCACCAATGAATTTTTTGAGAGACATTCATCGGTGTTGTGCCAGGGGATTTTGTGGAAATCGCACCATTTTTCGGTGTCCTTCTTTGTCTTCTTGTGACCCTTCTTTTCCTGTGGCTTAGATTGGTTTTCAGGAGATTGTTTCTTAGGTCATATTTGTCATACATTGGTTGTTGCAGATTTGCAGACCTAAACTCCCATTTGTTCTGGTTCTTAATTTTTTGCTCGATTTTAACAACATATCGATAAGAAACACCAAGTGATGACATGTCCAAAAAATCCATTTCAGTCTGGATGTATCTTTGTAGAGCCCCACGGTATTTCAAAACCAAATTTCATTCGGAGTCTTTGATACCCAACTTGGTGCCCAAGGTATGGAAGGTATTGGTGAACTCTGGAACTGCTTGGCCCCTCTCTTGCCGCAGTGTGGTCCATCTCATGTACTGGTCCTCGTAGTTGCCAACAGGGTAATAATGTTCCTTTACTGCATCCACAAAAAAATCCCAAGTGGGCTCAACCCCATATATTCCAGACTCCTATGTGGAACTTTTCTCCCAGTAAGTTTCTGACCAATGTTTGACATGGGGGAGAGCTTTAAGGAGTGTGATGGTGATATTTTCCCTGTTGGAAAAATGGTGAACAAAGAAATAACCTTCTAGTAGATTTAACCATTTGTCTAGGGCTTCTGCATCTATCTGTCCTTCAAATACACAAATATCAAAATTAACTTGTACCTTGAAAGGAAAGGTGCTTCAAAAGTGGCCTCTTGATGAATATGCGCATGTTGATATCGACAGGCATTGAAGGATGTGGGAAAAATTATCCATCATTTCGTCCCTCTATCGCGTGAGAGCTTTCTCAAGAAACATATTTATAGGATCGTTTGCTCCATCATTTTTCTTTTCTTCCACCATTGAGGATTTCTTGGGTGTGTGAGAGTGATTGTCCTCAAGAGAGACAAGCTCAAGACCCAACTTGCTATACTCAGACCTCGTCGGGGACATGCATTGAAAAACGATCAAGAGTAGCCTTCTCTAATTCCACTGATCCAGATTTTATGAGCATAAAGAAATGACTACAGATTATTAATAGGTTCTTAACAGAAAATAACAGAGATACAATCAAATTGGTTTTCTATTCAATAAGGAAATAAGATGAAACTGTAAAATGCAGCGGAAACAAGCTTGTTGGAATGGTGGCAGCTTATCTTTGAGAAGAGATGTGACAGATGCACTCATTCACAAGAAGATGATTAAAATGAGGGTCTGAAGGCCTTTTTACAATAAAAAGGAATGTCAACAACCCTAGAAATCTAAAAACCTAACCCTAGGAGATGAAATGCCAAAAGTCATGTGGGCCCCATTTGGATAAGTTAGTACATCAACTTCTCGGGGTCGTAACTTTTGCATATGATCTTCGTTTTAGGCATATGATAGCCTGTTGGAAAGGTATATTCGAGGATATTCATTTTGGGGGGTCAATATTGATCCCGAAAAACCTTCATTTAGGCCGTCAAATTGGTCTCGAAAGTTAAAAACTGCTAAAAATAGTAAATTGCCAAAATTGCCAGAAAATTGTTTTGAGCCAATTGGAAAAGGTGGGTGGCCACCAATATCCACCTGGATAAAGTTAACCCATGGTGCATAGGTAGAGAACTATTTTCTGTAGGGAAAACTACTCTACCATCTTGGAAATATATGTATTCCTACAAGTGAACGAGTCCATGTAATACAAGAAGCTCACACTTCTCTTGTGTCTGGGAATTTCGGGGTAGGGAAAACTATGGCTCATTTGCAGAGGTTTTGTTACTGACCTCAAATGAAAGAAATTGTAACTAAATATGTAAATGGGTGTGTGATGTGTTCTACTTGTAAACCCACTAATAGAAAACTAGGGCTATACTCACCACTTATTGTTCCATCCCATCCATGGGAAAGTATCTCCATGGATTTTGTAGGGTGTTTACCAATGTCGAAAGGGGGTCATGACTATTTGTATGTTGTAGTGGATAGGTTTAGAAATATTTTTATATTGATGAAATGTAAAAATAAGATCAATGCTAAGCATACTGCTAATCTCTTCTTTCAGTATGTTTGGATTCACTTTGGGTTACCCACATCCATTATCTCGGATCGAGATACTCGATTCCTTGCGGATTTTTGGACAAGCTTGTGGAGAATGATGGACTCCAAATTGAAGAGGAGCACTTATTTCCATCCATAGACTAACGGAAAAACAGAGGTCGTAAACCAAACAATGGTACTTTTTCTTCGAGGCTACTACAACAAGAATCCCAAGTTATGGGATGAACTTATACCCTATGTACAACATGCTTACAACCGAGCCTTGCATTCCTCCACTTAGAGTTCGCCTTTTGAGAAGTGTTTTGGGTACCTACCTAAATTTCCTTTGGACTTGATGTATGGGAGATATGTCGATTCAAATGAAGAAATAAATGAGGATAGAGCCCGCAATTTCATCCAGAGGATCTAGCAGGTACACCAAGCAGTCAGGTAACAATTGGAGAAAATTCAAGCATAGTATAAAGATTGGCATGAAAAACACAAGGTTGATCATCACTTCTAGGTTGGAGACCAGGTATGGATTCACATCAGCAAGGAGATATCGAAGGGTGATGTCAAGAAAATCAAGCCCATTTGTTATGGACCCTTCACTATTTTGGATAAAAGTTGTACCAATGTTTTTCGTCTAGATCTTCCATCTTATATGCAGATTTAATCAGTTGTAAATGTAGAGAACTTGAAACTTTTTGAGCCTCCCATGATCATGGATCGGGATTAGTAAGTTTCAATACCTTCGGTTGATGAGTTTGCTCCTAAGTACTTGGATGCATTAAAGGAAGATATCATCCTATACATAAGGATGAGGAATTCATGCAGGGGTGATGTTGATTATATTCGAGTAGGCTTAAAGGGTACACATCCAAGCAAGGAAAAGTGGATTGAGAAGGACAAGTAGAGGGAAATATTCCCTCACTTATCTGTTGATTGGTGAAATCTTTTGGTGATCCAGAAATATCTTAGTGGGAAGGCGTGATCCAAAAAGGATCTAGAGAAGACTAAGGAAAACTTAGAACTCACAGAAGAAACTTAGGATGCTTAGAATGGCCTCAGTAGACAGAGAAAGGGAAAAAATTCAAAGTTCTCAAAACTTAGTAAAAATGACATCATCGCGAAAAGCGCATCGCAATATTTCCAATGACGCAGATGGATCGTAAAACAGAGTTACATATCAAAATATATTCACAGTCAAAGTTTGTTCAAACTAACCCAACCAACAGGAGATGAGTCAACATTCATACTGCTGACGTCGACATCAGTACAAATGAAGTCAACATCCATACATCATATGCAACATGCACAGGAGGTGACACATGTCCTGTTGATTTCAACATGATGTCAACATGGTGATGTGGCAACACCAGAGGCTACCACGTGTCACTCATATTTAGCATTTCTGGGTCATTTCGTGGACCAGTAAAATTGTGCCATGTGGAAGACCATATAGTGACATGGCAGGATGAGTTAGCATATTGTATCTTGACCTAGCAAGATGATTTTATAGTGGTTTACATGGCCCAATGGTTGTATTCCATGTGGCCCAGTCATGGGTTTCCACGTGGTAGTGGGAAAATTCCCAATGACAACCCATGAACGAAAATTAAAATATATATATATATATAAAATATTTGGCAGGTCTTCCAAATCCGATGGAACCCCACCAAATATAGTGTCAATAGATTTATATAACCACTGCTAAGTCTGGCAGAACAAACCATTTCAAATATATGTATATGTTACAACAAACAATCCAAAAGGGGAGGCCCGCAGTCTCGACCCCGGTACCTCACCCTCTATCAAAGCCTTAACATATGCTCCACTAACCATAAGCCCAATGACCTCCATCATTTACAAAGCTCGCCCCTTTTTCTTAAAAAGTGAATCCACCTAGTGTACCAGGGAAGCGCATGAGGGTATGGACCGACACACTTTTTGAGACAAATTCCTCAACATTTATTGTAGGTTGCAGGTCATGGAAACCGAGATAGAGTTTCTCTTGGGTCTGGGAATGCTAGGGTTGGATCAAAGCGTGGAGATAGACATTTTTGGGTAATTCGACACCACGAATTCAATGGTGTTGTCTATTTTTTTATCTAAGAAAAAATTCGGTAGCTTGATTTCAAAATGAGGTATACTTATGTATTTTACCAAATTATTTTGTTGAGTTAATAAAAAGGCCTACCCATTTGAGAGCAAGACCCGAAGACGTAGTCCACCAGGGACGAAATCCGTTATCAAGCTTTTTTTGTTCATATTTGATGCTTATGTCTCTTCATTATTGCGTTTTTCCTTCTTTAATGGTGCACTTTAATTTATGCTCATTTAATTCCTTTCTTTATAAGTCACTAGATATAAAGATCATGGATCAATGTTGTTGTTGGTTGAGGAAAATATATGGCATGATGTCCTTGTTGTTGACAGTTATGGAAGATAATAGGACCTCTGCCTCTACCCATTCATCCTCTTCCTCTACCTCTAAATCCTCCTATGTTTCCCTGTGGATCCATGTTCTTTTGATGATATTATGATTCTTGATTATACTACGGCGGTTGCTAAAACTATGGAATTTCTTGAAATTGTTGCACATTTCCAAACTTTGGTGCAGTCTGTCCTGCCATAAACTCAGTCTGCATCTTATATGCATCTAAGGTTCTTTCCTTCATTAACTCCAGAGTTCTATAACTTTTTTGTTCATGTCTTACTGACTTACAAAAGTTACAAAAAGTGCTCTTTGGTTCTGTCTTGTACTTATGCATCATAGAGAAATGATATAGATCATGCCCATGTGTCTTTCATATTTCACACCATGGCCCTCCTATCGATAATGGATTTTTAAGTTCTACTCCCAAGTACTATGCAAATGTCAGACACTCATTCTTATGATGTCCCTCAGATCTGCATAGGGTACACCACATTGCTTCTCTCTTCTCCATACTTTTATTCTTATTTAATTGCATTGTCAAGTTCTTCAGGTCTTCCTTCAGGTCTTCTATAGTTGGATCTATCTTCTTATACTCATTCTCTTTTAACTACATCATTGCTTGCAGTTCCTCTACCTAGGTTTGAAATTTATGTTGTCTCAATGGATATTTGAAGTGTGGTAACAAAGAATTTATAAAAAACTGTCTATGTTACATGTCAGAAATGGGATACTTTAGTTTACCTTTCAATGTCTTGAACTTATGATCGATGTCCCATACAAACTCTCTTGGTTTTTGTCTAACCTCAATCATCTCATTCATAAAATGATCCTCTAATTTTGGCCTCTAAAACTCCGTGATCAATGCCTTCTTGATCTCTGCTACTCTTCCCAACGCACCTTGTGGATTTTTTATTGCTATATTCATATACCAATCCAGTGCACAATTTCTTAACGTTATTTCTAGATACGCTACTTTTGTTGCCTTATCAGTGACTCTTTTCGCTTCCCATATTCACTCACACACGAATAGGTGCTTCTATGGGTCTTCTGATCCATCCCCATGAAACTCTGGTAATACTTTTATTGAATCTACACCTGTCATTGTAGAATTTGTTGTACCTACTCTGTGTGGTACTACTATCTGTGTACTATTGTTCGAACTTGAACTCCCACTGGTGTTGCTACTAGTACTTCCACTTGTACCACTACATACACTACTATTGGTAATTCCACTTTTACCCTCACTTCTATTCTGATCTCCTAGATTCCTCTGACCATCAGTCACTTGTTCTCTAAACAAATATTTGTTTGCTAATGTGTTAATCACACATGGGGTTGTAGGTGCTATACTGATTTGGATCTAGACAGGGGTAATTTCTTCCTCATTAGATCTTGTTCCTATAGTATTTCTTTCATATGTGGCACACAGTATCTCTTTGATGTGATCCAGAACACGGAGATCCTCTACCTCCTCTTCATCACTTTCGAAGCCTTCCCTCTCATCTATTGCTCTTTTCTTCCTATTGAGATTATACTGGTAGGGTCTTCCATTGTGTGTCATTCCTTCCTTCTGCATAATTTACTAGATCTCCTCTTGATCCATCATAATGGGATATTTCTCTTTAATGTTCTCTTCTCTATCCATTTACCCCTCCATCTTAGACCTTCCTCAATGTTTCCCATAACTCTTTTATGCATGCAAGTTAGTTTAGTTGTCTAATTCCATATTTTTGTTTTTGTAAGTTAGAAATTATATTAAATCCTGCAAAGCTTGAAGATTATAGCTATCTATCTAGCATATTTGGACGTGGAAGCATTGCCCTGATGGGAAACCAATGTTTGCCACATGTCCAAAAATTCAAAATAATCATGAAAAACTTGCAGAGCGATAGAATGTGATGATCTACAGTGCCATGCAGGGCATAGTTTCTGAATTCTAAACTGAGACCAAAAATTACTAAGACCAAACTTTCTGAAATTGGGTGGCCTCGCATGGCCAAAAATCTTATGCTATAAATTAACTAAAAACATAGAAATGGCAAACCTGAACCAGAGAAAATTAACTGATGTCAGGGTCCTTTGCCCCATGAAATACTGACGCACATGCAAGTTTTCTTTGTCAAGCTCATATCTATCCGGGATAGCTTGCTGGAGGTCCTGCAAGAAAGTCATCAAGAGGTTTATGCACTACCAATGCTCTATTTCCTTATTTTGTAGATCGTTGATGGCGGTCTTGAAATCCCCTGATCCATGCTTGAGGTCATCCAGGGACTCCTCGAGAGCTTCTCTTTCTGCACATTAGGAGCAGGTTAAGGGGGGCAAAGGGGAAAGTGGAGAGTGAGAGGAGAGAGATGAAGAAAAGGGGGTTGTGGAGGTGATGGGAGGCAAAGGAGGAGGGTGGCGAGGGATGGAAGGAGGAGGTGGAGAGCGGTGAGGTGGGGAGGGAGGATGTGGAGTGAAGCCGAGTGAATTTCCTAGACTGTCGAACCATTCAATTTTATAGGTAAAGGGATTCGACAATGGGGAGAGGTCCTAGGTACTTTCTCAAGTCAGATGAGAAGGCGTGGGAGAAACAATGGGCTTCAGGTTGGGGGTGACCTCAATTTTCGGGGAAGAGCCACACTTGCATGCTACCCTTCCTCTAGCTACATACCAGGTTGCTCCCCTCTTCTATTTTCCCCTGAGACGAGGCATAGAAAAGGCCTCAGGAAACTAGATAAATAACATGAAGGGAGAGTGCGAGGGGTTTCTCGACGAGTGTAGGACCAACCATACATAGTGGCACTTCAAAATACATGAAGAAATGATGGAAGCTGAGGGCAAGGAGGACAGGAGGAGCTCGAACCAGAGTGAAAGGGTAGCATCAAAAACCGTGAAGGGATGAGACTTTGATGTCCGAGGGATCGAATGAGATTTGGTGCACCAAGTCTCTGGCCTAAAACCTCCATTGTTGAACTGGTGATGGGACTGTGACTTTGTCCATCCCATCCCCATTAAAATTCCCACAAAGCAAGTCGTCAAGTGCTTACAGTAGGCTAATGTCGAGTGAGATCCAAGTAACGACAACTGGTGGTTTAAACGCATGAGGTGATGGTAGAGGGAGGGTACGTCTGAGCCAGATCCAGATGGCAAGAGGTCTGGATAGGTGGCCTCCCCTTTGGTTGTCCATGAGTTGAGACTGAGGACACCCCATACGGGGGTTGGTCCTTGTTGTGAGCCATATTTCTACAAGAAATCACGAAAGGGTGGGTTGGATAAGAGGCCGGGGAGCATGAGAAGTCTCCTTCCTCCAAGTCTACCCCAAAGTTTGCCAACATATCTACTACTTGATTAGATTTTCTTCGAACGTGGGAAAGAAGAATTACCAGTGAGGCTAGAGAGTTGACTTGATTTTGATTAGTTTGTTCATGAGTCTCCAACTTGGGGATATCTTCTTCAGATATGCACCATTGAGGAGATGAGAGAGGAGATTAATGACTATCTATGAATCACCTTCTACTATGAGGAGGGATAGCCCTTGTTCTTTGGCTTCTTGCAAACCTTTGAGTAGTCCCCATATTTCCACTGCATTGTTGGTGTTATGCCCTATATTTTCGACAATGATGTGGAGGATCTCCCCTTTGTTGTTGCGAATGGATGCTCCATATCCTGGAGGTCCCGGATTCCCCTTGGAGGCTCCATCGAAATTTATTTTGTAGAATCCTTTTTGCGGAGCCTCGCAGTGGGAGGGGCTGGTTTTATGACTGAGAACTGTAGTGGGGATGAGACACTCATTCTTTGGGCAGTTCAAGTTCTGGTCCGTCCAATGGTGCAAGTAGATTGTTTCTTTAGTATTGGAGTTGATTTTGGTCCAGACTTCTTGCCAATTCTGGGAGGCTGATTTAAATATCCGTCGATTCCGTTCCTTCCAGATTTTCCAAAGAACGAAGCCAAGAAGAAGCTGCCAAATTCTGTTAAGGATGGGAGACTGAAAATTTAACTCTCACCATCCCTCGATTGTTTCTCGGATACTTGTACGGTTCCTGTCCATGGTTCTCATGATGCTAGCACTGTGATCCCAGATACACGAACTATAGGAGCAAAGATTGAGAAGATGATTTTGTGTCTCCTCCTCTATACCGCATAGGTGACACCAAGAAGGGCCTATAAAGCCTCTTTTTCTTAAGTTGTCCCAAGTAAGAATTCTATTGTGTGTCGTTAACCAAAGGAAGGTGTTAATTTTTGTCCAAGTCTTTGCTCCCCAAATATTTCCCTAGACCTCTTCTTTTGGTAAGGATCTATGGCCTGCACTAAGTAAGTAAGCTTATTGAATGTTGAAGGTGCCAATGGTGGTGTGACCCCATCTAAGGATGTCCTCCCCTTGTTGACTGAAGATTTTCCTTGAGTTGAGATGATCTAGAAGTGGTTGGAGATTTAAGTCACGAGGGATGTTCAGATCTTTGTGGTTGTTTTTCCATTTATGCCAGGTGTCCCTTGAAGCTTCCGAAATCCATAAGTCAACCACTTTGAGGAGGACTACGTCTATCGTGAGGGGAATGAAATTTCTCTGAGTGGGCTTAGAGATAAGGGTTGGAATTTTCTGCCATGAATCACTCCAGAAAAGAGATTAGTTTCCACTCTGCAATTCCCATAAGGAGTGATCCATTTTGAGTCCCCTATTGTTCCTAGCCACATTCCAAATAAGAGATCCAGGGCTACGACCATTCCACCTGATTAGCTCCCTTTCCAGAGTGGTTGGGGTGTATTTTTTCCTTTAGAGGCGCACCCAGAAGTCTTGTGGTATTATTAACCATCTCCACCAAATTTCTGCACTGAGAACCTTATTGAGGATAGATGGGTCTCTGAGACCAAGTCCCCCTGCCTTCTTCGGTCTGCACACTTTTTTCCAACTGACTAGATTCATTTTTTTCCCCTCTTTGGTTCCCTGCCACAAGAATCTCCTTTGAATATTTCATAACATGCTAAGGATGAAGTTTGGGGTAGAAAGCACTGAGAATATGTAGATTGGTAGGGCTTGGAGGAAAGGCTTGAGGAGGATGAGGCAACTAGGCAGATTGAGGGAGAGAAAGGACCACAAGGAGAGTTTTTTCTGAAAGCTGGAAAGAAGAGCATCCCAAGAGGTATTTCATAGAGGGTTGTCAATTAGGGGGGTAACAAGGTATTTGGAAGGGAGGGGGCTACGTGTAAACCCCAGTAACTGTGTAATGTGGTGTTGGATCTAGATGGGTGTATTGAAGAAGAAAATTAGGGATTTGAAGAGATTGACTTCCATGCCCAAAGTAGCGCAGAAAAGGTTGATAATAGAGCGGATGTGAAGAGCTTCTCATATTGTGGTTACGCCCATTAGGAGTATGTCATCCATGAACTAATTGTGCGAGATGGGGGGAGATATTCCATGGGGAGTGAGACCAGAGAGGGAGTGATCTATAATGGCTAATTTAATGGCTCAACTCATCCATTTCTCCATTATGATGAATAGGAAGGGATAAAGTGGATCCCCTTTCCTTATTCCTCTGGATGGAGAGAAAGGTTTGGAGGAGACAACTGATCCAGGGGATCAAATTTTGTTGAAAATTAAAAGTTCTCATAATTTCTTCAAAACGAATAGGGGCATAGTCCTCATCCTCACGAACCTAACACAACTCAAATGGGTTCAAACAGACACTGTATGAGTGAGATATCGCATTTTGTTCGATTTTTCAAATAAGCAAAAAATTGTTGTACAGTCCGTACAGGCTAATGTGGCATGTGCTGACGTGGTAGTTGCTGATGTGGCAGAGGTTGACATGGAAGATGTTGACGTGGAATATGTGGTAGGTGATGATGTGGCAGATGTGGCAGGTGTTGATGTGGCAGGTGTTGATGTGGCAGTTGCTGACATGGCAAAGGCTGACATGGCATATGCTGACGTGGACAGTCGAATGGAAAATTATGGTTGGACACATGGCATGTTAGGTGGATGAATTGGATGGTGCCACATGGACCATACATAGGCTTCCACGTGGCACCTTGTTGTTGGGTAAAATATTATGGAGTCCATGGGGTTCGAACCCCGGACCTACCACATGGTCAACACCTTGGCAAGGGCTAGGCTACCACCAGCCCACGTGATGTTACTTAACACATATGTGGGTTGAATTTTATTTAAAGTTTTAAATGTTAACTTTTGGTGCGGGTTCCAAGATGGGGCTTAGCCCCAGCCCCAGTTGTATACTCTCCCCTCCATGTGACCACCGAAAAAATGAAGCACGGGTTTTTTTTTCAAACGGTCATTGTTGTAGCCCAACACTTGGCGCACCCTCAGCCATTCTTACAATGACCCTTATTTAAGCGCTGGGACGTGGTCATATGAACCCTCATGCACCCAACACCTCCGCCTTTGGGGGCCCTAAATTCACTAACGGTGCGACACTTTGGCACCAATCATGAGAATGTGTGCGAGTGCTGGGTTTAGGCACGGGAAACACATACAAGCCAGGTTACTCACACAGAGGTGTGATTTGGCGAACCAGAGATAACATGCCTGAAGGGGAAACTTCCAAGAAGCCTATACTCTTCATTTTTTGGCCAAACCAAGTGCCGAAAAAACCCAGCTTGGGGTTTTTGGATATTCTAGAGCCATTGGAGCCATCTATTTGGAATTTTGAGCACTATAAAGCACTAATTTTAGCACTTTGAGAAAATAATATAAAAGATCCATTGGAAGCTAGACCAGGAGATGTATCTCAAGAGAGGGGTGAACTCCTATATTATTTGCTATGTTATGTGTTTACTTTTCACTGTTATTTGTTGGTTATTATCTGCATCTTGAATGTGAAAGTTTCTCTAAATTATGTGTTTGCAAATTGATGCTTTTGCCTAAGAACACTTAATTAAAAACTTGCAAATATTTCAAATATACAAGCCTCTTCATTTTTAGATCAAGTTGGTATCAGAGCATAGGTTTTTGAAGGCTTGATTATTTGCAAGTGTTTGTTTTCTGATGCTCACAAGGTTGGCTCACAAGAGGAGAAGGTAAACTTGTAGAGCCAAGTTCTCAACTTTCAAGAAGAAGGACTATACAATCACCTCAAGCTTCAATGAGGCATTCACCAATTATGGGTCATGAAGAGGGTCATGAAAATATTCCTTCTGAAGATGAAGATCTCAGAAAGGATTTCATGGATATGAGAGAAATTGTGAAAGTCTTGTTTGAAGAAAGGAATGCAAGGTTGCAAGGTGAAAGCTCCAACCCTTCAAAGGACAAGGGAGATAGTGGTGATAAAAATCCAAAAGAAAATGGAGGGAATGGTGATACTCCACCTCCTTCACCTCCATCTTCCACTTCTTCTACCATTTCACATAAGGGTTATTTCAAAACATACCAAGATAGATACTCTTTTTGATACGGGATCACAAGAAAACCTTACCTCTAAAGACATTGTCAAGAAACTAGATTTGAAAACTACTCCTCATCCTAAACCATACCCATTAGATTGGATATGTGACAATGCCAAATTGCATGTGACAAGAAGGTGTAAACTCATATTTTCCATCACTGCAAACTATATAGATGAGGTAGAGCTTGATGTCATTCCATTGGATATTTTTGGTATTGTTCTTGGAAGCCCATACTTATATGATAGAAGAGCCATTTTTCATCGCCATGAGAACAAGTATCATTTGTTTTAAAATGGAATTGAGTACATTGTTAGAGAACATACAAAGAAGATGAATTTATCACTTGTAAATGCAGGACAAATGAAGAGATTAGTCAATGCTAGTAAGAACCTTGTACTTTTGATGATTAAACCCAAAGACAATGACAAGGACCAAGTTCTAAAAGGATGTGATGCAAAGTTACAATCTGATTTGTATGAGGTTGATAACAAAAATATTGAGATGTTTCAAGAACCAAGGGAATTGCCTCCTAAAAGGGGTATCCATCATGAGATTCTATTGCATCAAGGAGGCCCTCTTCCAAGGTTTGACATGTGCAAGATGTCATACATGGAGAGTGTTGAAAACAAAAAACAAGCCCAAGAGTTGCTTGACAAAGGGGTCATCAAACCAAGCACTTCACCATGCCGGTTACCAATTGGTTTGGTACCAAAGAAAGATTGTATGTGGCATATGCAGGTAGATTTCAAAGCCTTGAACAAGACTACATATATGATCGTTGAAGTAGATATATGGAAGAAATCTTGGAAAGAAAACCAAGATCCATTGCATGCCTTGAAAATTTATTTTTTCCACTTGGTAATAAGGTATAAGAAATATTTTTATGATAAAGTTGTTGTTATGCTTACTAGGCCTAATGATAGTGCTTTCGTTATTTTCAAGCATAATCCTATCATGCATAAGAGATATTTGGAACAATATGCTTCAGGTGTTGATGGAAAGGATGTTTATGCAAATTTATGTCACACTAACCAAGTTGAGGAATTGGATTCCTATGAGCATGGTAAACTTTTTTATTTTGGCAAGCTATGTTTTTCATAGGGTGAAAGAGTCCACGAGATAAGAGAAACACATTCTTCTCTTGTTGTAGGTCATTTTGGTGTAGGCAAGACGGTGTCTAGATTGCAAGGCAAGAATCATAAGTTTTGGGATGAGTATCTATATCACTTTCATCATGCTTATAACCAGACCAAGAAATTCATTGAACCAGTTCAGATTGTGCAACAATCAGTTCAAGAACAGTTGAGAAAGAGCCAAGCCAAGTACACAGCAAGGCACGACAAGTTTCAAATTGGTCTCGAAGGCACCAATCCAAGAAAGTTTGGATGGATTGAGATTGTAAGGGTGAGGTAACTGTACCCTCATCTTCAGATAGACTAAAAGTAGTCTTTTGGAGGTCCAAAAGTTTCCCAATGGGGAAGAGTGATTGAGGGGATCAATTTTTTCTCAAAATTAAAAGTGCTTAGAATTGCTTCAAAATGAACAGGGGCGTAGGCCTCGTCCTCATGAACCCAACGCAACTCGAATGGGTTCCAACGAACACTATATGAGTGAGATATCGCGTTCTGTTCAATTTGCCAAACATGCAAAAATTTGTCGGTTGTACAGTCCATACAGGCTAATGTGGCAGGTGTTGATGTGGCAGGTTTTGACATGGAAGGAGATGAAATGGAATTTGATGAATTGGTAGATGTTGATGTGGTAGATGATGATGTGGCAGGTGTTGAAGTGGCAGGTGTTGAAGTGGCAGATATTGACGTGGCAGAGGATGACATGGAAGATGTGGTAGGTGCTGATGTGGTAGATGCTGACGTGGACAGTCAAATGGAGAATTATGGTTGGACACATGGCTTGTTAGGTCAACGAATTGGGTGGTGCCACGTGGCCTAGACATGGGATACCACGTGGCACCTTCCTGTTGGGTAAAATATTATGGAGTTCGTGGGGTTCAAACCCCAGACCTCCCACACGGTCAATGCCTTGGCAAGGGTTGGGCTACCACCAGCCCATGTGATGTTACTTAACACATATGTTGGTTTCATTTTATTTAAAGTTTTAAATGTTAAATTTTGGTGTGGGTTGTATACACTCCCCGGTTGTATACTCTCCCCTCCATCTGACCACCAAAAAAACAGAGCGCGGGTTTTGTTTTCAAACGGTCAGTGTTGTAGCCCAACACTTGGCGTGCCCTTACCCATTCTTGCAATGACCCCTATTTAAGCATTGGGACATGGCCATATGGCCACCCATGAGCCCAACACCTCCGCCTTTGGGAGCCCTAAATTCTCTAACGGTGCGACACTTTGGCATTAATCATGGGAATGTGTGTGGGTGTTGAGTTTAGGCACGGGAAACGCCCAGAAGCCAAGTTACTCACACAGAGGTGCGGTTTGGCAAACAAGAGACAACAAGCTTGAAGGGGAAACTTCTAGGAAGCCTATCTTCTTCATTTTTTGTCCAAACCAGGTGCTGATAAAACCCAACTAGGGTTTTTGGATGTTCTATAGCCATTAGAGCCATCTATTTGGCATTTTGAGCACTGTAAAGCACTGATTTTAGCACTTTGAGAAAATAATATAAACGATCCATTGGAAGATGGACCAGGAGATGTATCCCAAGAGAAGGGTGAACTCCTTTATCATTTGGTGTGTTATGTGTTTACTGTTCACTGTTATTTGTTGGTTATTATCTGCATCTTGAATGTGAAAGTTTCTCTAAATTATGTGTTTGCAAATTGATCCTTTTTCCTAAGAACACTTAATTAAAAACTTGCAAATATTTCAAAGATACAAGCCTCTTCATTTTTATATCAACACCATTGACCAGGATGGAGAATAAGGCTGATGAGGTGAGATTGACTATCCAAGAGACCCACGAGGGATCAAAACCTAAGGCGAGAAGGGTTGATTTCATGTAGTTCCAACTTAATTTATCAAAGGATTTAGAAAGATCCAATTTTAGAAGCATACCTGGAGACTTGGTCATATGTAGTGAGTGGATAACTTTTTGAGCCAAGATGACACTGTTTAGAATCTGTCTTCCCTCCACATAGCCTGATTTTTTTGGAGAGATGATGAACAAAAGAATAGGTTTAAGGCGCTTGGTGATGACCTTCGTGAGAAGCTTATAGATTACATTATAGAGTGCAATATGTCGGAAGTACAAAGGGGAGGTGGCTTTGTTCTCTTTGGGAATGAGAGTGAGAAAGGTTGCGTTGAGGCCCTGAAGGACCTGCCCCAATCTTCTGGAATCCTCTATGATTTCCCAGATGTCTTCACAGATAATGCTCCAATAGTGATGGGAGAAGTCTGAAGTAAACCCATCCAGCCCAGGAGTTTTTCCTATAGGGGTGTCCCTTAGGGCTTGATCAACTTCTGCTTGAGTGATAGGGCTTATCAAAACCTCATTCTTCTCTTTTGTTACCTCCTTAGGGATGTGCTTGAGGGTAGAGTCAATCACAAGGGATCAATCTGTGGGGGGTTCCGTAAGAAGGTTTTTGTAGTAAGAGAGTAATTCCTTTTCTATATCTGCATGTTGTTGAATTTCTAGTCCTTGTTTCGAAACCAGGTGAGTAATGCGATTTACTTGTCGACGCTGGATCATTGATCTATGGAAAAATTTGGTATTTTTTCCCCCTCTTTGAGCCAAAGGATGCAAGATTTCTATCTCCATAGGATTTCTTCTTGCGCTCGTCTTTCTGCCAACTGGTTGTTAAGTAGATCCTCTTTCTCCTTTCACTAGTACATATGACCAAATTTGTGACAATTTTTCGTTGATATTGCCACACTTATTCATCGCAATTTCCACAAAAGCCAAGTTTTTTTTTCGTCGAAATAATTTCATCGCTATATCGACGATCTAGGTGTGCGTGGAAACATCGACAAAATTATCTCTCCATGTGTCACCACCTTCAAGTTAGGTTAACCCTTTGCATCATCGCAATTCCGATGAAACCTCGTCACAAATAGAATGAACAACCGTGGCAATTACGACGAAAAGTTTTGACAAGTCAAAAACTTACGACGCAGATGTTGTATGTGAGACGAAAAACCATGGCAAATTACGATGAATACCCATGGTAATAGCTACGAAATTGATTCATCAAGACCAAAGTTTTGACGAATATGTTGTATGTGTGACGAAAACCTATGGAAACTTGCGACGAAAGTTCATCTCTATTGCCACGGTGGCTAAAATGCAATTTTTTTCTGACGAACTATCGTTGATATTGCAACGATGGTATTAAGTTTTAAATTTTTTTTTACATGAGATATGGTATTACCATATTACATTGTAATATGGTATACCATATTACAATGTAATATGGCATTACCATATTACATGGTAATATGGGATTACCATATTACATTGTAATATGGTAATGCCATATTACAATGTAATATGGGATTACCATATTACATTGTAATATGGGAATGCCATATTAACCCACAATTAATTGCAAGCCAACATGAAGAAATACGAGCTTGGAAAACAATTATTGTTTTGTATGGATTTTGTAGTTAGAGGATGTGAATTTTGTATTGACCTAAGAAATATGAAATTCGTTGTAAATTGGTTGATCCGAGATAATTTAATTGAAGCAAGGTAATTCATGGGGTTAGCAAATTATTTAGGAATGAAATGTCTCTTCAATGCACATTAGAAAAGGCAAGTATAACCTTTCAATTAATTGCAATTGAAAACCAAGTAACTGAAGCTTTGACATGAAAGAATTGTAATGCATCAATATTAAATCTAATGAAACTTGAAATTTCATTTGAAATCAAATAAAATTTCGCATGATACATAATGGCAGAACCTTTGATACAAAGAAGGAGTTGGATAACATAACACTTGAAACTTTTGTTGGTGCAATCATAATATACCCCAAATAAGATAAGGAATTGTACATCATAGTTTAGGCATTGAAGTATGATAAATATGATAAATGTATACATTCGTTTAGGCATTGAAGTATCTTGCAACATTTTGAAGTATAGGCATTGAAGTATTCTGCAACATTTTGGTTCGATAATCAAGCTGTATGATAAATATATACAAAACTGCATGGTCAATTTCCTTTAAGACCTCTTTGTTTTTATTTGACCATAGCTCTAAAGTTAAACTCTTATGTACTTGAAGAATATAAGGGATTACCTACATCTAGCTCAAATTTTGGCAAATGATTAAAACCTTACAAAACTTGTATATATATGCAAGTCTCACGTCTTTGATATGATTGTAGGCTTGAAGGGGGATTAAAGTATAAATTTCATAATTCTGTTGTTAAGAAAGGAGAGCCAAGAATAATCTCATGTAAACAAGACTAAATAATATACATTTTAGAGTAAACAAGACTAAATAATATGGTAGTTTTTATACCATGTTGAAACATGAAAACAAGATGTAATTATCTTCTTCACTCATGTAAAAGTGCATTTTGGAATATCTACATTTATCATGTGTAGTAGATATA
>ML779169.1:1059176-1069895 GCA_009831015.1 Picea engelmannii
ACTTTTTAAATCACTAGAAAGTAACTTACTTGTTCAATGTAGGGTTTGAGGTTGAAAACGTAAAATTATCATAACTTCTTCTATACTTATTCAACTGGCTATTATAACCTCAATTATGAAATTCCACATCTTTTCTAGTTCTAGTAGCACTATTTTGACTGAAATATGTTTACTCTATCAAAATATATCCAATATATGAAATTCATGGTCGTCACTAGAAAAAACCCTAAAAAAAGACTAATTTTTAAATCAGCAATAAATCCACTTTCTAGACTCCATTTTGGAAAATATCCCTTTTTCATCCCAAGAAAGATATATGATACCACTTGTAATGCACTTAACCCAAAAAATAAATATAAATCACATAAAATGTAGTGAAAAACCAAAGAACATAGGATAAAATAAATAAAGCCCGAGAAAGATCTCTTGATAATAAAAAAAATAGAGAGCTATGTTCACTTTCCTACTCAAGGGGGAAACTTCGTAGAGTAAAGCTCCAAATACAATAAAAAATCTTGAAAACATATTACATAATATCTACTCGATATATATCTATCCATACATGATCTTACCTACCTACGTGCCCACTTATAATGAGGGATTATTAACTAATTTAGGCCTTATTAACAAAGAATATCCTTTTTACAATGAGTGATTATTAACTAACTATTTAGTGGGCCTTATTCAAGGAAGGTGGAATCATACATTAATAAAGTATCCTAAGCAAGGGGGTTAGGGTAGGACCCTAACTATAATATTGTCGATCAACAATAAATTGTTGTTTGCTACTAAGCTTGTGCACAAGGTACCTATTCAAACATGTAATTGCTCTAATGTAATGTGGAAGATAAGCATTAGAGAAAGTTTGTACAATTGTTTTTTCAAAGAAGATAAATTCAACCATAGTGATAATTTTCAAACTAATTCAAATAATGAGTCATCAAAAAACACTAGAAATAACACCAACCATTCAAAGTTATTGTTCTACAAGCAATTTCTCAATGGACAACATGTCCACTCCTACAGTGGAAATCAAAGTTGTACATTTAGATGCACTAGATAATTATTTAGTTAAATATTTTGTAGGCATCATTTCTTGATATGAAAAATATTTAGTTAAATTATTCTGCCCCTTTTGTAAATGACCAAATTGACACTGGAATAAACAAACAACAAGAAAAAAAATTAATGCAAAAAATATCACACCACAAACCAAGATTAGAAGACCCATGTAACTGAGAAGCAGAAAGAGACATTATATGGAAATATGTCTCGGGATCATTGACATTGTGCAAGTTTTCTAGAAAATCAACTGTTAGTTTTGTTCTCATTAACAAAAGAGATGCAACATATTGATGAGCTAGATGAGCATGTAAGTGATTTAATATTCCTTATCTTATCTCAATTGATGTATAATGAAAATGGAGAAAGACTACAAGTGCATTGCATAGGCAATCACTTGGCTCATGTTGAAAATTATGCAGTCAAAACAAACTAAACTTAGATAACATGCAATCAATTTATTACACATTTGGTGCAAATATAAAAAAGTCATTTTCTATGTTTGAGTAACATGTTCCATTGAAATTTACATTGATTTCACTTTCAAAATCCATGATCAGATAAGGAAAATCATGCAATGAAACACAACTAACAAAATTGTGTGAAAATATTAAATATATTTCAGCTAGATGTTCTTGTGTGAAAAATGAGCATATATGGCTTCACCTGTCATAAAAAAGAGAAAATGGAGGAAAAAAAAGTTAGGTAAAGTTATAAGGATTTGTACTAGAACACACATACATAATGGTTCTATTGTCTAATACATATGATAATTGACTTAGTTCAGTGTAGGCAATTGCATTACATCTCAACCATCTTTATTGAACACGGTTTTAGCTTGGATAATTTTCTTTTATTATCGTTCATGCCAAACTGTGACATAGAAACACTAGATCTCAAAAGATTAAAGGTTTTTTTTGGATAAAAGTTTGGGCCTATAAATGTACAGGTATTCAATAAGAGCTAGTTTGTGTGTGTGTGTGTGTGTGTTTCTCTGATTATCATATGCTTTTTAAAAAAAAATTGTTTTCCCTTGAAATCATGCAACCATCAAGTGTTTTTGTAGTGCTATGATTACTTTATGAATCATTTTCTCTACTAGCTCAAAATGTTACAATATAAATAGAAACATCATCTCATGTCAAATATAAATTCTATAGTTGAATATTGTTAGGGACCTAACCTCCCTAACCCCTCACGTGGGTAGAATAATATATTTCCATGTAATAAAGGATGATATTAATAAGTCCTAGCAATAAGTAAGAAAAAGTCAAGTGTAAAAATACCTAATAGAAGCTTTCACTTCTAGAAGGATCTTCCTCTAGATTGTTCTTTTGGGTAGATAGATTTAGTTTAAATAGGAGTAGAGGTGTGATTTTTTTTTTTTCTTGAGAATTATTGTAATAGAGCGCTACTCTTCTAGAGGTTTCCCCCTCGAAGAGGCAAGTGAACATTGTTTCCTATTAATAAATGTATTATTTTTGTGTTGTGGTTTCATCTATTGTCTTCTTTCATTGTCATTCTCTGCAATATTTATGTTTTCATTTATTATAATAGATCTGGTACCTTACAAGTAGTATCAGAGAACTTTCCTTGGTATAAAATTGTGGGTTATTGTTTTCATGGTAGAGATGCATTCGGATGCCTTAAAGCTACAAAGATTTGGCATTCAGTGCATAAATCCATGGTCAGGGAAGAATACACACATGAACTACAATTGGTATTGAAGTGCACATTGTTATCCACTCGTGTAACCCTTGTTGGTACCCCTTCGAGTGGTAGCGCATTAGACAACACCTGTATACAGATCGACCTAGATATCCTGAATCCCTCCATAGATAAACCAATCGGTCACCTAAATGCTATAGTGCCACCGAGAAAAATACTTGGGAAGATACTCTCTAGTACCTAGGTAGTCGGGTAGTACGACTAAGGGTATGGTCTAGCCTCCTTAGCTGGTCCCTAAGATATTGGGCCGAGTACTATTATTGGACCTCGTACGCATATTAGAGAGATATAGCGCAGGGGAAACCCTTGTCTATAGAAACCTTAAATACCCTAACCCTTGGGATGGAAACAAAAACAGAACATACAAGATCTATTGTTGTGCATCTTTACCTCCTGCATTCTGGTTGTGAAATTACTACACATTTTTCCTGTTAAGAATTTGGGCCTTTCAACACTACAATATTCCTTAGATCAAAGTGACTCCTGCATTCTGGTTGCGAAATTACTACACATTTTTTTTGTTAAGAATTTGGGCCTTTCAACACTGCAGTATTCTTTAGATCGTAGTATAACTCCATAGGAGTAAAAAAAAAATGAGTATAGTGGTCTTGTCGGTACACTTATTTGGTACATATCCCATTGGATTCCTCTCTTCGACCTGATTCCCATGGTACCTATCATTTTTAATACAATTAATTTTTGTGGACCCGACCCCTTTTTCGACACCCTTATTTGGCCCCTTTCTCATTGGATTCCCCTTTTTGCCTTAATCATAGTGGTACCTATCACTTGAAACCATTCTTCTCAATGATCCCACCCACCCCTCTCGACCCCCTTCTTCCCCCCCTATCCCATTTTCATGACCATTTTTCCAAATGGACACCACCCGTGCCAAAGAACTCAATGAAATTAGACAACTATAGAATGTGAAGGATTGACAATGGTCTATGCGCTACAAAAGTTCAGGCACTATTTACTGGGGTCCCAATTCAATATGTATACAAACCAAAGTACTTAGTCAACAAGCCTGTATTAGGAGGAAGAATATGCATATGGTTGTTATTATTTCAGGAATATGACTTTGAGGTCATAGTAAAACCAAGGGAGCTGAATGCAGGACCATATCATCTCTCATGCATATTGACAGGAGAGGATGCAGGTAATTTAGATGATAGTTTCCCAGATGCACAATTATTTGTAGTAAGGATGGTGGACGATTACTTCTCGGACATTGTGGAGTTTCTAATTACAAGTATGGCTCCCTCCAAAATGACAGTTACACAAAAGAATCAATTGATGGTGAAAGCAACAGATTATCATTTGATTGCTGAGAATTTATATAAGTTAGGTGCAGATGGAATATTGAGGCGTTGTGTACTGGAACATGAAAGGTTGGTTATACTTGAAGAAGCGCATGATGAAATGTCACAAAGACGAAGGACCATGATATCACTGATACACAGAAATTCCTTGAGTTGTCCAAGGATCAATATTTATGTACGAAGGTCATCCCAGGCATAGGATCAATTCTAATAGAACCACAGGAATGGGCATCGGGCTTAGAGAAAGAAAGGATATTGAACTTGTTCAAAATTCCACATTTCAAACAAAGTACAAAAATTAATGCATGTGTAAAGGTGTTACTTAGTTGTGTTCTTGGGGGGACACTATGGAATGATCCCTCAATATTGATTGATACTACGCTAATTGCGTGTATAACAGGTTTGGGAAAAGAAGGAGAAGACCCAACATTATTGTTTAACAAAATGATAGAGCAAGCCCTCTCTGAAGCCATGAAAGAAAAGTTTGACACATTCATAGGAAAGAGGGTTCTAGATGTGAAGAGAATTGGCGACAAGGATGTCAGGATTGTGACACAGGTTTTGTCCTGCAAACTATTGCACAAATGTCACAAAGATTAAGTGCCAACTGTCGTAATTTCAGCAACAGAGAAATGTAAGGAAGGAGTTTAGATGAACTGGGCTACATTTTTATTCAACCATTTTTTACAAGATTGTATGGAGGCCTAGGAGAAGGGCACTGAGTTTCACTACGCATCATTGTTCATCCTCATTGTGTAGTTCAGGTGGAAAGAGATCACATATTACCAACACATGCATACTTCAGGTCACATCCCTTTGGATTCTATGTATGCCAACTTGTGGCACACAACAATCAAGAGACGACAGAAAGACAACAACAACACCTTTTATACCTATTTGCAACTCATAAATACTGTAGTGGAGACCACACCATGTATATCAGAGGAAGAAGTCACTGCATAGAAGGATATTACACGATTCAGAGTTGGGATGCACCATCTGTATGTGCAAGACAAAAAGGATCCTGCACGACAATGGTTGCCAACTAGTTACTGGTTGACAACATAAGACGTGAACTTAATAATTACTGACTGGGAGGAAGAGTGGAAGAACCTAGTAGAAAAGAAAAGGCCATTAGAAGACGAAGAAGAGAAAGACAAAAGTGAGGAAGAACATGATCAAATGAATGGCACAGAAAATCTTCCTGGCCAATCCACGGTCCCTAAAGAAGGACTCAAAAGGAAGGATAAGGGAACAAAACAGGTAGGAGGGGCACAAAAGAAATTTAAGGTGCATAGGTAGACCCCATTTTATATCTTAACCAATGATTATATGGATAGGATTGGTTACCAGATATGAGATTCCATAGAGGAAATCCGGGAGGAAGCAACAATGAAGCAAGAGGAAGAACAAAAGAAGGTGCATGATCAACTGAGAATTTTTCAACATATACTAGAAACAACATGTGTCGTGAAAGAAAACAGATCAGGAGGAGGACCGTCCACAGGACCAAGGACAGAAACACACAATGTGTGGTCGGCCCTAAAACAACTAACAAGGATACATAGAACCATACATATTGAGGAAGATGCGTTAGATTTTCCAATGGGAGAATTACATGAGAAAATACAGGTGTTGAGCCAGCTTAATATAGTCATATAAAAACTTCCCATACATAGATTACATGACTTGCAATAAGAATTGGTTTAAGAAATAAATAACATAGGAGATGTAGTGAATCGAGACTTGGAAAGAGTAAGGGATGAAACAACCCAAGTGCAAGCACAATATGATATGGAACTTCAAAAAAAGAAGGATATTGAAGGCCAAATCAAGGAAGTTATGAAGAATAAAGAGGGGGCTGAGGAAAGGGCCATGGAATCACTACAAGAGAAGGACAAAGTTGAAGCCATGGTGCATAAGACAGAAGCAATTTTCCATAAATTATACAAGGAAGTACCATAAGTTCCACTGGTAATCGAAGCCACTGTTGAGGAACATCTATCAAAGATTGACGAAGTCATGAAGGGATTCAAGGAGTAGATCTAGGATTTACAACTAAGGAGCATGCCCAGAACACTACTAGACATGCACGAAGGTAGGGTGAGGATGGCAACGACAACAATTGTCAATATTAAGAAAGTAGAAGAAGAATGCACAAAACTTTGTGAGGAGAGTGCGCAGGTGTGGGAGGAGCTCATGGGAGACCCAAAAATGAAGGCCATAGAGGCCAAGATGATAGAAGCACAAGAACAGGTGCACGAGGCAGTAGAAAAGGAGAATAGACTGCCACCAATAGAGTGTATGGAAAACATTTTGGATCAATGACATGCATGTGTAGAAGTGGATAGATTGAGGGACCAAAACAATATCCTTCAACAGAGACTCAGACCTTGGTGGGAAGAAGAAGTAAGGATAATTGGAGAATTGGCCACTGTTCAAGGTAAGGTCAAACAAGTAGCGGTGGAAATAGAGAATAAACTCACAGACTTGACCCCGTAGGCCATAGAGGAGATAGCAGCAACAAAGGCTGATATTTTTAAATAGGTAGAGGTCACTAAAGCTGCCTCTCAACACTTCATTTTAGCATGGAAGAATAGGAAATAGGCCTGAGTGGCTCGGGACGAGCCACAAGTGAGTTTTGGTGGCCTATTGTACATGAAGTTTTGGATACAAGGTTCGGAGAAAAACCTAAGTATAAGGAAAGTGCGCAAAGGAAGGGAAGTAATGCGCAGCTAAAACACATTCCATAGGAAAAGGCACAGAGGGAAGAAAGTGCATAGAAGGAAGAAAGTGTGCAGGAGGAAGACAATGCACAAACATAAGAATAAATCAAGAGAGCAAGAGAATAAAGCACGAGAGAAGGATGACAACACGACATTCCATAAATAGAAGAATAACAGAAAAGTTGCATGAAGAGTGAAAAGAAGAAGAAAGCAGTCGAACAACTAGTTAACTAAGTTGGCCATGCATTGTAATGGGACATATTTGGGATAAATAGACTAGGGTTTTAAGCCCTATATTTTTAAGTATAAATATGTAATGGGTTGGGAGATTAGGAGGATAGAAAATATTGTGTGAGAGTTGTGAATGTAATAGTCGGTTGACAAGGAGAAAGATGAATAAAGAGAGAGTTTAGAGATGATATTGTCTCTTGTGGTATCTACTCATCTATGTGTGCTTATGAATTATGTTGTTATGCTTCATAGACTAGATTTAGTTTATGTATTAAATATGGTGTAGTATTCATGACTGTGGTTGTGAAGAATCTCTACAATAATAAGAAATATGCTAAGCAAAGGAATCATAATCATAATAAAGTAATACTAACTAGAGTCAAATCACATGCATAGATATAACAAGGAGGAATGAATCGGTCATATGTCTCCCTCTCCATAACTACTACAGAAGTGTGGTTCTTGCAGTCCCAATAGAGACCTCGGGTGAGACTTCATGTACGCAAGCAGGTGATGTCGAAAGGGCCAGTGTCTGGTGGGTTTTTTGGTCATAGGTAAAAAGAACCTTGGGTCTTACAACCCGTGAGCATAAAATTAACCCAAACATAAGGTACACCTCTTCTACATAAATAATATCTCAATCTATTTAATAAATAAAATCAATAATTGATGGGATTTCCTTATTTATAAGATAAAGGTTTTTTTCATAATTTTAAAAATAGATTTTTTTCTAATATTTGTTTTCATTCATATCTAGAAATTTTTTTGTGATATATTTATTGATTATTTAAAACCTTAAAAATAAGGTAAATATAGGTATAATGCTTCTACATAAACAATATTTCATCATATTTAATTACTCTAATTGATGTATTAAGCAATATTTTATCATCTTTAATTCATCAAATTGATGTCTTAGATTTCTTTGTTTATGGGACAAAGGATTGCTCCACCAAAAAATGTTGATTGTTTAAGTTTATAAATGTATAAATACTTTATCCCTCTTCACACAGTTTATAAAGAAACACATGTAATTAGGTCGATAGGCATTCCTATTTTGGAAATAGGATAGAGGGTGCAAGATTGGACAGTAGGGATACATCCAACAGTTTCACATGTGCACATCTTCTTTTAATCTCCATCGTCCAATAATTTAGTTGTTGGATTCTTAACCAATTTCGAGTAATTGTTTGATTGTTAATTACTAAATTTGAGATGTTTGTATGGTTGGCAGATGTCTAGTTCCCAAATGAGAAATGTTTGTATGGTTGATGGATGGTGATCCCTATCTACATTCACCATTCACTACTAGTCTGAATGTAATAGTTGTTAGGTCCATCAAAATATATTAATTTTAATGTGAATATAAAATTCAAATCCCATGAATGACCAACTTTTTCCACATTAAAACAATGACCACCATATTCAATAAAAAAAAGTCAAAATTCATATTACTTTTCAAAGTAAAGAAGTGATATATATATCTATTCTATTAATCAAGGAAAAAACATAGAAGTTGAAATCCTTGAATGTTATCATGCACACTTTAACATTGTCCATACAAATAAGTTAAATGAAATCAATGAGTGTAAACTAATCTTGTAATAAACCAATTATTTTTCAAATCATAATAATAAAACAAAATAATCTTGTATGACTTTGGTTTTATTTGGTTTTATTATAATGTAAGATTTATATATGATAAAATAAAATCATGTGAATTTTTTTTTCAATTTAAAATTAATTTAAATTCAATCAAAATTAAAAAATAAAAATAATAATAACTTTATATGATTAAATTTTGATAATTAAAAAAAAATTATTAAATTTTTTTTATATAAATTTTTAATATAATATATATCACATAATCGAATGTGGAAAATCTAGATAATATAAAGTATATAACACATAATCAAATGTGTAAAATCTAGATAATATAAAGTATATATCACATCAAAATTAAGTGCAAAAAAATCTAATTTTAAAATGAGTGGTTATGTAACTTTAATATCGTACCAAATCAATTATTGATTTATTATTTATTTTATTTTTATATATAAATATATGGGTAGATTGTTGTGGTTCTAGATGATTGGGGTTTAATCAAGATTCTTAACATTGTAATGTGATGAAGAATGTTATATTATTTATTTTATTTTTATATATAAATATATGGATAGATTGTTGTGGTTCTAGATGATTGGGGTTTAATCAAAATTCTTAACATTGTAATGTGAGGAAGAATGTTATATTATTTATTTTATTTTTATATATAAATATATGGGTAGATTGTTTTGGTCCTAGATAATTGGGGTTTAATTGAGATTTTTAACATTATAATGTGATGAGGAATGTTATATGAAAAATCTAGCATTAGATTGATGTGATGTGTTCACTAGACTCATCTAAAAATATTTCCTTGTTCAAAGTGTTAACTAGACCTATCTCAAAAACTTTCCATATTCTTTTATTGTAAGGTGATAAATTATAATCAAAATATTAATATTTATTGTCCTCTACTTGCATCCAGGTTTTATTTGAGCAAATCAAATTTCTTTGAGAAGAATAAATAAAGGGCTTACCTTCCTTTCAGGGCATTTCCCTGGTCGTGTCCCATTCCATTCAAGTAAAAGGTTGAACCTATCCACCTGATCCTATTTTCTTTTCACTATTTCTCTTAGTTTTATCTCCTTTTTATAAAAAAAAAAATCTCACTATTTTCCTTAGTTTCAAAATAAAATGAAATTCAGTATTTCCCTTGCCTTACCGTATTTTCAGTGTTTCCTTACCTTATCTTCTAAATATTAAAGTTTTCCTTGGTATCTTTTTTCATTTGTTTCTAAAAAGTGTAAAGATGAATGGTCTTGCTTTGATATCATGCTCATTCTTTATTGTGTGGAGATAGATGGTTTTGGTTTCATATTATATTCATCTTTATCACATTCATTTTTATTAGGTTGAAATAGATAATCTTAGCTTGATATAACATCCATTTTTATTATTTTTTTTTTAATATTTTAAATAAACAATATGCATTTTTTAAAACAATTATTAATATTTTTAAATATTGTTTAATTGATTAATATTTTAAGAATTATACAAAAATAATTACTCAAATCTATAAATCTAACAATTTCTAACAAAATTTCAAGCAAATATCCCCAAAATATACTACCTAACAAAATAATTTTCGATTAAAACTAAAAACATATCTTTATTTATATAATATTAACTACTTTGTCAAAAACATACATAGTATTAACCTATTACTTCCAACTTCGTATTCGAAACGTTTTGACCGGTTAAAATTGACCATAAATGGTAAAAAGCGTAACATACGTAACATTATACTACGTTCAAAACGGGTACGAACCCAACAGATGTTTAATGTATATTTGGATTATTGGCATTTCTATGTACAAAGGATTATTGGCATTTCTATGCACTGCAGGCTCTCTACTGTCAAATGTCGAGAGCCTGCAGGCATTTCTATGCACTGCAGGCTCTCTATTATTGTGATCATCAGTTTTCATGGACAGATTTGCAACGCCCAGCTGCCGACAACTATTTGTCACAACAACTTCAACTATATGGCAGCCAGTTTGAAAGCAATCTGAATACAGTCTTTGATACGCTTCTTCAACGCACGA
>ML779170.1:6684-18942 GCA_009831015.1 Picea engelmannii
GAGCAATAAGTTGGATGAGCAAAAGACAGGCTGTAGTGGCACTTTCAACTACATAATCTGAATACATGGTAGCCACTCATGCAAGTAAGGAAGCAGTATGGTTACAAAGATTGTGTTCAGGTATTGGGTTGGTACAAGAAGCTATAAGGATAGAGTGTGACAGTCAAAGTGCAATTTTCTTGGCAAAGAACCCTGCTTATCATTCAAAGAAAAAGCACATTGATGTTCAATATCATTTTGTAAGAGACATGATTGAAGAAAATAAAGTATCACTGATGAAGGTGGACACTTTGAAGAATGTTGTAGATTCATTAACAAAATCTGTGAGCACTGAGAAGTTCTCTTGGTGTAGAGGATCCATGGGCATTGCTGCCCTGGATTGTTGACTATGTAACCTTGTAACCCCTTGTGTGCAAAGAAAACAACAAGTGGGAGAATGTTGGGTATGTGTTATTTTCGTCGGGCCGACATATTTCTGGGACGACATATTTCTGGGACGACATATTACCGGGATGACATATTTCCGGGACCACATGATATTAGGTGGTTTTTCGGCACATGGTCTTTTTTCGATGGTTTTCTATTTTCGGTTAAGGAATTAGGGTTTTGGACTAATCCAGGTCATTGGGTTAGGGTTTTGGATGCCGCTAGCTCCTATATGTATATTGTATTGTAAACAATGTAACACAATGTATGAATATAATATATGCTGGTTTTCCCGATTTGGGTTTCCAGGTGAAAAATCTCTGTGTAATGTTTGTATTTTCCATTTTATCTTTTCTGTTCTTTTCTGAATATTAGTTTGCAGTAGATATTGTACAAGGTTAGAATTTACAGTACTGCAGTGATATGATTTTCTCTATGTAAAGTCATGATAATGGTTGGGGCAATAAAATTATGGGATTTGCTAGAAATTAATGTAACATAAGATTAACCTTAATACATGTGATGATTAACCTTAATACATGTGATGTCACACAATTTCCCTTCATTATTGTGATAAACATGGGTTACTATTGAGTATGTAATTAAGAAAAAAAATCTTATTATGAATTACCTAAGTGATAGGTTTATGCAATTGTATAGATGATTATATTCCTTACAATTGAAAGATATCATATATCTTAGTAATGTCTAATGTAGATTAAGAAGCAATTTCATAGCAAATTACAATTATGAATATTGCACAACTTAGTTGGTTGACAGAAGTTTGTTTAAACTTGTATAATCTAACAAATTCCAACCATGGTTATATTTATTGTTACCTACTAAATAATTGATATCCGGATAATATTAATTTCAAGGTTATTGCACAAATTGGAATTAAGAACGCTTAGATTAGTATTCTATCAATTGAATTTCATTACCTACGTGATTAAGTGATATATTTGTGGCAGAATCAAAATGAGGTTAAATAATTAGTTGGAATTTGAGAATTTTGTTTATTAGCGACACTCTTAATTATTGTGATTATTAGTGGAATCATGTTAAATTTTGTTAATCAAGTAGTTAGAATATTATAAATTGTATGGGATATGATATGACTTGTTAATAAATTTTGCTCTAGGATGTTTAGAAATGAATTGAGGTATGGTGTAAATATCTTCAAGTTCCTCAAAATAACTGCCGGTCCTGAGACCTTAAATGGTCAAAATCAATCAGAAGAATCCTGGAGTATGAGCATTGATTATGTGTCTTGAAGGCCCTAACCTTGCATGTGTAGGGTGTTGGCAGGTAGACATTAAAATTTCACTATATCTTGTATGACCTTATGTTGTTGAATATTCATGTATCATGTCAATTTAATTGCGATATACTATTGTATCAATGACAACTATCGTAATGTTGCATAGATGGTATATTATTTGTTCACTGTAAAATTTTCATAATGTTGATTATGACTAGATTGAATTCATATCCTTGTTATTGTCGCAACCTTAACATCTTAGTAAAAAAAATATAGCTGGCATTTTATGGAGACTGATAATGAGAATTACATCATTGATCAACATGATCAATCATCAAACTCATCACCACTGCTATAATTGGGTACATTTTTTCTAAGTCTGTGACATAGGAGTTCAACAATCAATACTATCAACATCAAGGTACATAAAGCACTTGGTGCTTTTGATTAAATGCCAATCCCATACCCTCATACGTAATGAAATCCAATGAAAATGTTGCAATCTTACCAATCCTGAAATCCTGAAAATTGTTAAGTATACTGAATTTTGAATGGGCTATGAGATTCTACTTTCTCCATATGAAGTCCAATGAGGTTGGAACCACTGTCAAACATCCTAAAACAATTAATGGTAATGTAAAAAATTTAAGTAAAAGTTGACATTTCCTTTATCTTTTCTTTTTTCCATTTCCTTTATCTTTCCTTTTTATCCTTTTACTTTAAGAATTTATCACTACCATTAATTTCCAGTGTTTTTAGTCAAACCCTTTTCAAAAAAAATTAATTTTGCATGTTGAAGGGGTTTAAATATTAGGTTTTTAGTTTTTTAATTAAAAAAATTGATTTTTTTAAAAAGTTAGAATGCACGTGGGTGGGTTCTGTACCTACTCGACTGATTAGGCTAGTTCGGTACTAATCCAACCACTGAACCGATTCCATAGTTCAGTCGATTAAGCCTACCATCAACTTGGTCAGTTTGACCGCTTCGATTTGAACCAAATAGGTTCTAAAAACACTTCCAAGAAGGGATTGAGATTGTTTATACCCCTCCCTATTTTCATTCATATTGATTTGTTGAAGCATTTAATACCTAGTCTAAGGGTTAATATTGTTTATACCCCTAGGGTTTATCTTTGCTAGTTCAATACCTATGGATTATGATGGTATAACTGTTAAAATATTGTGTAACTGCAAAGAATATTCTTATCCCCTTTTGTGGATAAAGATAAAATATATTTATTATTGATTAGATCAATCCCCTTTTGTGGATTGATCATGTCGGGTATTGTAAATGACCAAATCCCCTTTTGCGGATTGGTCAAACCCTAATTGTAATAGGCTAAATAAGAAATCGGCCCCATAATATATTAAAGAGGCCCCAAAATATATTAAATGTGGTTATAACCACCCAGAAGAAGAATTCGGCCCTGCCAGTGAAGAGACACTTCCACACGTGCCAGAATTGTATAAATAAGAGAGGCTAGCGCCTCATTTAGACACACACATAGCTCACTCATCTAGTGCGCAAGTTTTGAAGGACGTTGCAGTTGTCGGTTGCTAGAAGAGAGAGAGGCGTGTTGCTCAGTGTTGGATATTCTCTGTTGTCTGGTTCATTATCTTGGCATTGTATTGGCTATCTATATTAAGGAAGTTTTGCTGGGTTTTCTTCCCCTCGAGGGTTTCCCAGGATAAATGCTTGTGTACTCTGTGATTGTGTTTCTCTCAGTGATCATGTCTATGATATTGTTATCTAGTAAATTGAAAGTAACCTAATAATAGAAGAAAGTTTAACATGGTATTAGAGCTAAGCTAAAGAGAGCATCTTTCACAGGAAAAAGAAAAACGTCACTGTTGTCGTACATGAAAATTAGGGCTTTTTATTGAAGAAGAATTTCAGCCCCAAATTCATCTAGAAAGGTGTGCCCTACCTCAAGGAAGATTTTGGCATCTTCAGCGCACATTTTTAGTGGCTAGATCTCCTGGAAAGTGAAACCCTATTTTTCACAAAGTACCAGAAAACTAGAGTACCAGAAGTACCAGAAGTACCAGAGTACCAGAAAACCAGAAGCACCAGTCCATAAATCTGCAGATCAAGTTTGAAGGGGTAAAAGTTGGATTTTCTGAAATCTAAACACACTAGGCTACTTGCCTTAGTCCAACGCATCTTTTGGTGAGTTCAGTTTTTAGATCCAATTAATTTGATTTTTTTATTATTTCTATAGACCAAAGGGCTAGGGTTTCTACTGCAAGAAACAATGGCTACCAGCATGAGGTTAGAAGACAGGCTGGAAGGATCTAGAAACTTAAGATCTTGGAAGCATATGTTGCAGATGATTCTAGACGAGAATGATCTCCTAGAACATGTTATAGTGGGTGTACCAGAACTAGATGAAGCAGAGCAAAAGACCAAGCATAAGAAGAATGAAAAGAAAGAAAAGAGAATCGTGTCAGATTTAGTAAAGGATCACTTGATCTCTCATATATCTGAACTACAAAAAACAAGGCAAATGTATGAAGCACTAAGCAGGTTATATGAAAGCAAAGACATCAGCCAGAATCTTACCTTAAGAAATCAGCTTCGTAATATGAAGATGGAAAACTCAGAATCTATCACATCCTACCTTATGAGAGTTTCTCAGATCAGAGATCAGCTTGCAACTATTGGATATGCCATTAGTGACAAGGAGCTTGTAACCACAACCCTAAATGGGTTTCCACCATTTTGGATTCCTTTTGTACAAGGAGTGTGTGCAAGAAGCAAGTTACCCAAGTTTGATAAGTTATGGGTAGATTGCACACACGGAGAATCTAGATTAGCAGACCAATAGAAGAGATTAATTGTTGACGAAGAGGAAGCTCTTACAGTTCAAAAGAACAAAAGAAGTTCCTTCAGAAGGAACAATAAAGAAGCTAACTCCGTAAGAGTTCTAGACAAGAAGAAAGATATTTCAAAGATCAGATGCTACAACAGTCAAAAGTTGGGACACTTTTCCTATGACTGCCCTCAAGGAAAAGGGAAAAGAAAGCATCAAGCACATGTGGCAGAGGAAGAGAAATCTCCTCCCTCAAAGAAAGATTTAGCAGAAATTAAGGATTATGCACTTTAAGTTGAAGATAGTTGATTTGAAGAAAGATAGAAAATGGTGGAGTCCGTGGAGCCTCCCCACACAAAAACAAAAGATAAGTATTCATGTTTATTTCTAGTATCTTGTTTACTTCAATACTTTATCATTACAAGTTAGTTTTTTTGAGAATGTTAATTAACCTCGTTTATTTCAGTGTCTGTGCAGACTTATGAAGGAAGTATCAAAGAAGAGGATGAAGAAAGAGATAACATATTTATTTCATGTATGATCACTCATGAGAGTGACAAAGAAAGCATAATGTAAGTAAGTTTACAAGTCTCGGAAGAAAGAACTTATGTTGTGAATTTCAGAAGTTAGACAACACGACAAGGACGTATGATATGGTGACAGTCACTGAAGACTAGACAATATCCGATATTCATATAGGAGCAGGAGGATCCTAAAGATGTAGAACAAAAATATTCAAGATGAAGAAAAAGATGGATACTCGGATATAGTGGATGAGATGCAGGTAACTATAGGTTGCTCCAATACTGTTCTTATAGATGGAGAGGGAGTAGGTTGATCCAGTATGAAGATATAAAGAAAGAAATATTCAAACTCAAGAAGGCACACGGGATATTACAGAAGAAAACTTCAAGGATGATGACTAGAAGCTATTAGCTTGGTGCAAGAGGGAGCCATGTCTCCGAGTTCGAAATGGAGGATCATGATTTGGTGCAGTTAGGAAAACAGATGGATGTTTCCAAGCAAATGGGTAGCATGGTATTATATCATTGAAATATTTTGGACCATAAGAGATTCTTTTAGATCCCATAGCTAGACCTTCGTAGAGAAGGAATGAGAAATCCCACAGGTAGACCTTCGTAGATGATCCACCGGATCTTTTAATGACTATGGTTGAGTTTTAATTTTGCATGCATTAATTAACCATTTGAGAAAACTTAGTGGAGAATGAGGAAAGAAGAGGAATTATAACAGCCATATATACATTTGTAGATATGAAATGAAAGAATAAACAAGAAACCATAACACGCAGATTGATAACGGAGTTCGACACAACTTTGCCTACATCTCCGGGCCTTTTCTCTGTGGGGGAGGCTTCTTTATTTCTGCTCAAAAGCTCAAAAGTACATCACTGCAATGCCAAATGGCTACAAGAATGATCTGGTCATGTTCGCCCAAATCTCTAGAACCATGCAAAGAAAATGGCACGCAAAACGGATGTCCGGAGCTTCTAGAAATGGTCCGACAACGTCTCCTCCTCAAAAGCTTCTCTACCTCAAACTGGCTTTAGCTTGGTTTCCCTCCAGTATAACCCTACTCTGACTGCTCTAATGGCTTCGGAGCGGTCAAAAACCCCTATCTGGGCTCTTTCGACACTTCAATCGGTCGAAAAACGAAGAAGTTATGCCTCCTGGAAGTTTTCCCCTTCAAGCTTGTTGTCACTCGTTCTACAGAACGCACCTCCCTTCATTAAACCTGGCTCACATGCAATATGTAGCGTAAAAACCTGGCATCGGGCGCAACCGCGCCAACGGTGCAAACCGTAGAATGGTTAAGGTGCCTCCAGCCCCTAACCATCAAGCACTCGGGCACGTGGGTCATATGACCGCGCTCTTGGCAAAAATGGTTAACCGTTGAAAACCACATTTAAACCGCGCCCAAACTCCATGTGGTCATATGTGTAAATGAAATAAAATCGTGGCTTAAACACAAACCCCGCGCCATTTTCATATAGGGCATATGGCATGGTCATATGGCTATTAAATACGTGTTCTGTAATACACAAACCCCCGCGTTATAAGGTATGGTCACATACAATAATAGTGTGACCGAGGGATGGGGCTAAGCCCCAGCTCGAACCCCCGCCAACTAACACATAACATGACTTTATATATATTGTTTGAAATATAGTTCATAAGCAACAATGTGTGGCGCAGTGGTCACGGGGACTTTGTTAAAACGCTGCCGACGGAGGAGGTCACCGGTTCGAATCCAGTCGACAAACTTTTAATCAAACCAATAGCCAATACCGGGGTGCCACATGGCAGCCCACGATTGGGCCACGTGGCACCCAATCATTTGACCAGAAAACTGCCACGTGTCAGTCGCACATTGGCCCACGTGCCTGCCACTTGTCAACCGCCGTACTGCTTCGTCACCCACCACGTCATCTCTATCGTACAGCTATGTCACTTGACATGTCATCTTCCGTATGCCATGTCATCCGACATGTAGGCTGCTAACATCATCCCGTGCCAGGTGTCACCCTTACAGTGGTGACACGTGTCACCTCGGGATAGGTCTAGCCGTGCGCCCAAATGTCCAAATCTGCCTGCCACGTGTTACTCCCTGGAGACGACACATGCCACCTGTATAGAATTGCCATGTGTCATCTGTACAGACCTGCCATGTCAACGTACGGACCTGCCACATCAACGTCCGTACGGACTATACGGATTGCACAGTCAGCAATTTTTTTTTGCATGTTTGCCTTATCAGACAGAACACGATATCTTCTCCATACAGACTCTGTTTGACAAAGTAAATATACCACCGGAATCAGGAAGACGAGACGGATGCAATGGTGTTGGTTTCGTCAGATTCTGAGCACTTTCATTTTTGAGCATTTTTCAAGCCCTATCAAGCTTCTGAATCCGATTTCGGATCAGTAGAGAAGGAAGAGACCTTTGTAGAGAAGGGGAATGAGAAATTTGCCAAGATTGGCCTCTGTCCAAGTGTTGAGTTTTGGATACTCTAGGGACATGCTAGAATACCCTCGTAGAGAGGGGTGTGACCACCCTCGTAGAGAGGAATGTGGATGTTTCTCCAAGGGGCATCAGGCAAATACTCTCCTCTAGCCAAGGATTGAGTAGCCTAGAACACAAACCTTGACCATGTGGAATGGTTAGTTGGCTATTGAGGTTTGTGTTGTGATCCTGCGTGGATCATGGAAAGGGAGTCTAGTCTTGCCCATGCTAGCATCTTAGCTTCTCTAGTTCATGTGGGATGACTAGGAGTGAAGCTATGGTAGTAGTCATCCCCAGTGGATGGGTGAGATAGATGACTACAAGAGAAGGGATAACATAAAAGGAATGGAAAAACTCATAGGACATCTTCTATGTGAAGATACGAAAGAAGTATCTTTTGCGTGGAGACGAAAGAAAGAAAGAGTATCTTCTGTGCGAAGATAAAGAGAACAAAACTTCCGATGATTTATAGATATGTCAGTCAATGATCATGATGCCAGATGACCAAGTGGATGCCTCTAGTTATCCAGTTGATGATGTTACCCAGTTGATGATGTTGCCCAGTTGATGATGTTATCCAGTGGATGTTGCTACCTATTTGATGTTGACCTCTAGTGACCTGTCAAAAGATAAAGAATATCCTTCTTGTTAAGAGGGAGTGCTAAAATATTGTGTAACTGCAAAAAATATTCTTATCTCCTTTTGTGGATAAAGATAAAATATATTTATTATTGATTGAATCAATCCCCTTTTGTGGATTGATCATGTCGGGTATTGTAAATGAACAAATCCCTTTTTGCAGATTGGTCAAACCCTAATTGTAATAGGCTAAATAAGAAGTCATCCTCATAATATATTAAAGAGGCCCCAAAATATATTAAAGGTGGTTATAACCACCCAGAAGAAGAAGTCGGCCCTGCCAATGAAGAGACACTTCCACACATGCCAGAATTGTATAAATAAGAGAGGCCAGTGCCTCATTTAGACACACACACACAACTCACTCATCTAGTGCACAAGTTTTGAAGGAAGTTGTAGTTGCCGGTTGTCGGAAGAGAGAGAGGCGTGTTGCTCAGTGTTGGATATTCTCTATTGTTTGGTTCATTATCTTGGCATTATATTGGCTATCTATATTAAGGAAATTTTGCTTGGTTTTCTTCCCCTTGAGGGTTTCCCAGGATAAATGCTTGTGTACTCTTGTGATTGTGTTTCTCTCAGTGATCCTATCTATGCTATTTTTATCTAGTAAATTGAAAGTAACCTAATAATAGCAGAAACTTTAACAATAACATCTAGGGTTTGACCTGGTTCAATTAAGACCTAGTTGCTAAAGAAAGAGAAGAAAACGATACCTAGGGTTTATGATGGTATAACCCATAGGGTTTGTTTTCAAGAATTTTTGGCTTGGTTTTATGATGGCATAACTCCAAGACTTGACCTTCAACCTCATATCTTGCATTTAGAAATCTTCCAAGAGTTTTCTTTGACTCCATTTGCCCAAAGGAAAGAAAATGACACTAGTCTTCTTACTCATAAGTGTTTGTTAACCCTAATAAACTCCCTCTCTCAAAGACAACTTGTTGGTTGGATGTTTCATCACATTCTTGTGCTAAATCCAACTCAACGACTTGTAGACTTGCTCTCTTATTTTCTGATGTTATAAATCTTAGTTACAACCACTATGGCTTAGTTAAATTGCTGAAAACATACTTAATATTGTGGTTAAAGTTGCTTAGAATCATTGTCTAACTATTTGATCTTTTTCTACTCAATAAGGGATATATTAGAAGATTTTAATCACTATTTTTGAGGGCTGATTTCTTGTTGCTATTACAAAACATTATTTGCTGGTATAACAATGTTTACTACTTAAAATTTTACTACAACAACCCATTTAATTGATAACTAGTGTTATAGAGGTGGTTATTCATTAGTTAGACTTGATGATTTCTATTATATGCATTGGGGAACTTATATCACACACATGAACCAATTATCGTGTCCAAACTCTTTCTAAATTTTCACATTTCCCTAGACCTAGTCTATCCTTTGAGGTGACCAAGAAAGGGGTCCATAGGCTTGGCTAATCTTGATAAAGGATCCCTTGAGGTCATTAGGGAAGCCTCCCTTGTGTTGGACCCATCCGTCACTAAAATAAGTGGAGTGTTTACTAAGGTGATAGTGGTAGGGATTCCTAGTTTATTACACTTGTCAAGGCGTTGCACAAGTGACCGATTTTGTGGTAAAAATAAGGACTTCACAGGTTTGAGAGGTGGAAGTAGCTACAACTAAGGCATCAACTTGGGTGTTTTTCTCTCTTAGGACAACATCAATAGAGAAGGCATCAAATGAATTCATGATGTCCCATACAACTATTTTGTATGATCTTAATCTATCATCCCTAGCTTTGAATTTTCCCTTCAGTTGAGACACCACTAAATTCAAATCTCCTATCACTTGTAAAACCTTTATCCCCATCTCAATGGCCAACTCAAGTCCTAGAGATAAGGCCTCATACTCAACAACGTTGTTGGTGGCCTCAAATTATAACTTGTAGGCAAATCTAAATGTATTGCCAAGTGGGGAGGCAAAAAAAATACCTGCGCCAGTTCCATATTGAGAGCGGGCCCCATCAAAGTGCATCTTCCAGAATTCATCATTTTCCCTGTTTATTTATTCATTAATTTCTCGGGCTAATGAATGTGAGAGACTAGTGTAGTTTCCCATGTCATCATCTAATGAACAAACAACTCATTCATGGGATCATTAGGGTCTTCTATGTGATATCTCCATAATTGTTCCCTATACAATGTGACAAAAGTTCCTTTAGGAGTAGGAATGGTTGCATAAGAAAGGTCCATTTTCAAAGAACCCCCTAAGTCAATAGCCTACTTCCTAGACAACAACATACCCCATGAATCAAAAATATCTATTACAACAATATCCATTACAATTGAGATATCCAGATTATCAATTAACTTAACATGTAATTTTTTTATCACGCCAAACACTTTGATTTCTCTTGCATCCACGACACACACATTTCTATATGACCACATAGTTGTAAGGCCTAATTGTTGCATCGCCCTCAATGGCATAACATTAGTTGATGCCCTCGAATATAACATGCAATTGTGTAAATACAAATCATTAACTAGTAATGATATGTAGAAGGGACTATGATTGCCATTTCTCCTTCTTTGACTCATATTTTGCAAAATTATGGGTGATCTTTATAAGGAACATAATTTACTTCACTCCATCCCAACACTTTATTAACTCTTTCTCTAACCGATGGTACCTTCAATATTTCAATTATCAGGACACTTATATGACATTTTGTGAAACATGACTCAATGTCAATATTAATATCATCACATGCACCTAACATTGAGAATTCCCCATTATTTCTCGTTGGTTGCATTGGTTGTTTATTTATTTGGGAAACTATAAGTCCTTCCTACAAAATCTCAACTCAAGCGGTCATTCTGCTCAAGAAATATAGTCCATTAGGCATTTGAGTGACTAAAAATGACAAAAATTATAGAAAAGTGGGTTTAAAATTTTATATATAGTGAAAAAATTGAACCAAAAACCACTTTATTTGAATTTTTTACCAAATTAGGCGATTTTCAGTGGATAAGGTCCCGAAGTTCCAAAGGCCATAACCAGAGCTACGAGTCTCAGAATCTGCCATTGTTTGGACCAAGTGAACAAGCTCTTGACCTACTTCTTGTTAAGTTTTAATGTTGTTATTAGATTTTCCAATTCCAAAACAACAACATAAAGAGGATCACTAAGAGAAACATAATCACAAGGTACACATCATTTTATGTTGGGAAACCCTCATGGGGGAGAAAACCTAATAAAAAATTCCTCAATAGTAGATTTCCAATACAATGCCAAGACTAAGATCAAAACTCCAAGAATAAACTAAGACCAAGCATGCGCATCTATTTTCCTTCCTCCTACAACTACAACTACCTCCAAAAGATGTGCATTGGATGAGTGAGTGAGTGAATGAACAAGTGAGGTGCCATCCTCACTTATAAATATTAGTTGAGGAGGCGCTAGGGTTATGTATCTTCACTTAGTAGGGATGAATTCTTCCAAGAGTGGTTAAAACCACTTTATAAACCCTAGGGGCCTACTTTACAAATACCACCATATAAATATTGTTTGACCAATCCACAAAACGGGATTTGGTCTTATACAAGACCCGACATGATCAATCTGCAAAAGGGGATTTGATCTATAAGATAATAACTCAAATATAATTAGAATACTCTTCGAAGTTACAATATTTCAACACTCCCCCTTAATGAGAAGGGTATTCTACTAACATAACCCAATACAACATCATCATGAGAGAGAGAGGGAAACATCATCATCACCATCTGGAACACTGATTGGCACATCTACAAATCATCAGAAGTTTTTCTCATCATCAATGTCATCATCGTTCAAAACATGGAGCTAGAGTAGCATCATCATCATCAACAACATGAAGCTGAAACATCAACATCAATTAGCATAAAGATAGAACAACAATATCTGTTAAGGTCCTAACCCGCACATAGGTAGATCATTGTATTCAGATGTAATAAAGGTCAATATTAATAAGGCCTTTCAATAAAATAGAATAAGGAGGATGTAAGAAGACCTAATAGAAGCTTCCGCTTCTAGAAGGATCTTCCTCTAGATGCTTCTCTTAATAGACATATTTAGTATA
>ML779170.1:35424-54943 GCA_009831015.1 Picea engelmannii
GCCAAGATCCTAATTTAGGGGATCTTGAGAGATATTATCTCCATGAAAATCTTGATGTGGTTGAGATGGAGATGTTATATAAACCCTTCTTGGGGGTCAAGAAGAGGGGAAGAAAGGAAAGAGCTTGTGGAAAGCTTATTGAGAGCCTATTGATTCAGAGGATGTCTTTGTAAAGGAGAAACATGTTGTAGGCTTGTTTATGTAGCCCTTTTGAAGCAGAATCAACAAAGCAGGTTCATGGGATTTATGAATCCGAAGACATAGCCAGGGGGTCTAGTGAACTCCATTATCACATTGTTGTCTCTGTTTTATGTGTGTGTTTTGATGCATTCTCATTTGGTTAAGTAGAGTTTTTATTTATAAACATACACAACAATTTGACAATTTTATGTGATTATTTCCTTAATGAAGCATGGTAAATTAATCAAATTTCTCTTATTCACATGCAATTTCGTCAGTAAAAGATCTTATTTTGAAAATTTGGATGTAAGACTTGATCCGGAAATTTGGTGAGAATCTTCTTACATCCAGATTTTCAAAATATGATCTTTTACTAACAAAATTTGCATGTGAATAAGGGAAATTTGATTAATTAACCATGCTTCATTAAGGAAATAATCACATAAATTTTCAAATTGGTGTGTATGTTTATAAATAAAAAATCTACTTAACCAAGTGAGAATGCATCAAAATCACACATACAACATTGACAAAAATATGATAACGGAGTTCACCAAACCCCTTGGCTACATCTCCGGATTCATGAATCCCATGAATATGCTTTATTGATTCTACTTCAAAAGAGCTACATAAACAAGCCTACAACATGTTTCTCCTTTACAAATACATCATTTGAATCAATAAGCTCTCAATAAGCTTTCCACAAGCTCTTTTCTTTCTCTCCTCCTCTTCTTGACCCCCAAGAAGGGTTTATATAACATCTCCATCTCAACCACATCAATATTTTCATGGAGATAATATCTCTCAAGATCCCCTAAATTAGGATCTTGTCATATCTCAAGGGATTGGTTTGAGAATATCTCTCAACCATCCATGAAGATCTCAACTCTCCTTAGGACTCTCCTTGAGACTAGGGATTGAATGCCAACATGGCTTTGCACCAAATAACCCCTTTTAAATAATAAAAATACATAATTATGAGAACCATATCTCATGTATTAAACATTTTACAAATGCCATTTTCCCCCTAAATATCAACAAGACATATCTCTATCATGTGAAGTCCAATTGACTTCATTCGAAATGCATCATAAAGCTTAGTGTGAGCTCTTTGTTGTCTGGACAATGTTGGCAATATTTGAAGCCGACTGAAAATGTGTCGACTGTGAAGATCCTCCTGGATCACACCTCCCCACAGAGAAAAACTTTTGGACCTCCAAAAGTATCAACTTTGACATGCAATCCATCATCAACTACATGCAAATGTCTTCATTCATCGTACTTCAGAATCAAAATGTAACTCAAACACTTGCAACTTCTGCCAAGAAAATGTTCTGAAAGAACATTCCCTATCTCCTTCACCTCTTGTTCTTCGGAGATGAAATGTCGAAGCCCACATCTGCTTAAATTTGCAACCTGTAACGAATGATACCTGCATAAGTTTCTTACTTGCCAAGAGTTTATAACTACACTCTTGGTCAAGTTTACAATGAATAGCCAAATGACGTAGGAAAAATGCCTCAATAAACTGTTTACAATGATGATTACAAAATGAAGCCAATGAAGGCTTAAGGCACAACAATAACGCCTCTCACTCTCCTCACTCAAGAGTGACTAGGCAGCCATTACAATGCTTCATAATCATTGGTCTTATTACAAGGCACTTTGATTTACCAGAATGTGCAACAAATTAGGCAAAACCTTATGGTCGTATCTACCCATTACAAAATGTGCAGTAATATATGCACTAGTGGTGCAAACCCCCACTACAAAATATGTGCACTTCAAATTCCCAACTCCCAAACCATGTATCGATGGCTTTCTCTACAAATAAAATGGTCAATTGCCAAAAACTTAAAGGGTTAATGCACTTATACAGTGACCATACATTTCTTCACCATTTTAGTGGATGTTTTCAGCTGATCAAAGGACTTTATCAAACTCACCACAATGCTTTTGGTGATAGACATACCCCCATGCCGATGAAGGCCTTCGATAGGTTCAAGATGAAAAGTAGCCCTTCCATGATTAAAACTCTTTCAGGTGCAATGATTGTCATTCTGGTGATTACAAATCATGCCAAAATGTGACTTACACTCACTTTGCATGTGTGAGTGTCAAAAAAGATGAAGATAGTTATCTTCCAATAAAGGATTAGTGCACTTGTACATTTATTTCAAGGATGGTTGAAATAAATAACACTATCAATAACACTCACAAAATTCCGATCTCGCCATGGTACAGTGCACGTAATAATGGGAGTACGTGTTGGAAGAAAAGCCACATACGTCCAAACGTTTTTCTGAGCATCATACTTGAACATTTCTAGAATTCCATCGATCTCATACAAGTTCCCACATGCAGAGACAAAAATCCAACACCGTTTGAAACTAATATCTGAACTCCACATGTCTTCCAACCTATTCCAAGTTCCCGTCTTCGCATCAAAAGATTCTGCACTTTTTTCTACTTGACGCTGAAAATCCCTGTTGCTTCCACTTATTACCATAAATTTTCCCTCAAAGAAAACACCCCGAGATCCTTCGCGCTTCTTTGTCATGGGAGGCAGGATTTCCCACTTGTCTTCTTCCACATCGTAAACTTCTGCAGTCGCCAGAATATTTCCACGTTCATCTCAGCCGCCAGCGACGTAGATAAGTCATTTCGAAGAAGAAACCAAACAAGCGAACAAGGATCGAGTGGTGGCCATGTCGGATCTGCGACGCCATTTGTTGCACTGAAAATCATAAATGAAGACCATGTTCATCGGATTACCACCTGCGCCTAACAGAACAAGCTTCTGATTCACAGAAAGAAACTCAGACATTTGTGGAAGTCGAGGAAAGTAAGGAATGGGAGGAGGTATTCTTTTCTGGGTGCCGTTCAGAGGGTCATATACAGTTATTCCATTGGTGGGAATAACTCCTTTCTTCAACTCACAGTGTAGATTTGAGTGGAGTAGACATATGAAATGTTCGTTGGTGCCACAGGTTTTTCTGTCCTCGTAGAACTGGGGACTACTCATCATATCCTTCCAGCTTCTGCACACAGTCTTGAACTTATCGTGTCAATTGTAAGGAAATCTCAACAACAGCTCTCGTTGAAGGTCACTGGGAAGATTGGGATGAGCCTCCATTACTGGCAATGCTGCGGACTTCCTCCTTTTGTACTTGAGATCTTCCATCGATCAAAGAAGAGGACGCCCACAATATTTGGCTTCAGTTTGAGTGCCACGAATTTCAAAATCGCGACCTCCATGACCGGGGCAAGATAATTGCCAAATTTTCGACCCCATAGCCTTCATGCATAGACTTTATCCTTTCCACGGATTTTCTGCCCCTCGAAAATCTGGTTTCTGTTGATGGCAGGTCAACATCCATGCAAATCCTCCCTTTGTAATTGGCACGCTCAACGTGGCACCTCTGGAGTCGGATGCATGATTAAACTGCGAATAACTTTGGAGTTTTCACGACATGAATTCTCAAAATATTGACTACCAGGCCTGCAAATATGTTTCCTATGCTAGACCAGTTATCACGCCACTCAACCCACAAATGCTTGAGAAGCACAAATATTCGTAGGCCTCCTTCTTTGCTGGAGTATATGTGTCCAGGAGGAAACGACTGAAAATGTTCACAGTCATCGATCAAAGCTTTCATCTCCGACACAAACCAAATAGATCCATCAACCCCCCATCCCATATAGAGGGGAGTGATTCCAATTGCGTCTCGAGCAACCATGAAACTCTCGTCGCGTGTGTTTAGCAGAATGAACGAGAACATCCCATCCAGCAAGTTGACAAAGTCCTCGCCATATTCCTCATAGATATTAGTGATAATTTCACAATGGTTGCCAGTCCGAAACATGTGAGACTTGAGTTGTTTCCTGAGTTTCTCGTGGTTGTATATTTCACCGTTCATAGTGACAAGAACTGTTCTATCTTCACTGTACAATGGTTGACCCCCAGAGAACGGATCTACTATGGCCAACCTCTGGTGAGCAAGAAAAGAATGGCCGCTGTGATCCAGACCGCTCCAATCCGGGCCTCTGTGTCGCAGCTTTCCTGAGAGCTCCAACACACAGATGCTCTTAGCTTGCGAGGTGTCCAAGCAACCGAAAATTGACGGGGGCCACCTAGAGTCTCCTCAAGTATTGGAATCTTTCCCAAGATGTTAATGTCATCGGCAACCACTATCGTGGCTACTAGATTTTCTGGATATGTAGACTCATGGACTCTTAAAGCGGCCCTGCCGGAGGGATCCAGATTCTGAGCCCATGCAGCATCCCATTCCACTGCTTTAACAATGCTACACGCCACGCTTGGGCCGCCGGGAACAGTCAAACGTGCTACGTTCTGAGGATAGAATCTTTCAAATATCGTCCTGTAATAGTAAAGTGGGATTCATGATGAACAGTGCCAAGGTATTCTGCTACCTCTTTTGTAGCCCTTAAATTTGGCCATCCCTTCAATCCAACACAGAAAGAGTGTAGTCGATCTCCCCACTGTTTTGCAATGTTGCCAAATGGCACGCTGCGACTGCCGCAACTAATGACGAGTCAAGCCCTCCTGATAACAGTGGTCCAAATGGAACATCGGTCATGAGCCTTTTTATCACTGCTTTTTCAATTGCTCGTCTTAGAACCGCAGGGTCATATGGAGTGCACGATATATGATTTTCTGAAAACCAGGGTGGGTTATACCATATTCTTACTCAAGCTCGGCAGGAAGGTCACAACCACACATAGAGGGCCATTCATATCACATTGACGAGACAATCATGATCTATCGATCCTTCCTCCAGGCTCCCTCTGAACTGGTTGACTACCTGCCACAACACGAATCTGAGGGCCATCTTTTACTTCCTTTTGTTCCAAACACACAAAATTTTTCCATCCGGACTAACGTGATTCAACCGTATTTGGAATCGTTTCGACGAGCTCTTCGATCTAACATAGTTAGTTCCAGAATTCGAGACAGAAAATTTTTGATCATTTTCTTCATTAAGGAGGATAGTTGTCCCCATGTAAATTGGAAACTTGGAAAACAACAGAATTACAGTTTGCAGAAATATCATCAACTGCTTACCCAACCGGAACCAAGCACTTTCTTCCTGTAATCGTTCTTTTACAATGGTTGAAGGAGCTTCCTTCTTCACGGGCTCTTTCACAATCTCCCTACTACTTGGTTTGTGGCGAATTTCGGTATGTAACTTCCAGGACTTCTTCTCCCAATGGCCATTGATTTTGCAGTAACTACAAAAATTCCTTTGCTTTCCATTCAACTATGCATTCCTGATGGAAGGAATTGGAAGGTGTGGTTTTTTGCTTTGTCTCACTTTCCATGGACACATCTGTCTTCTTAACCCAAACTTTCTTCATTTGATGCTTGGCTACATCACGGTTAGAAGATCTAACGCCGAAATCATTTTCCTTATATTCAAGAAAAGAATTTGAATGACTTTTATACCTTCCTGGTTTATCTTTGTTGCAGATATGATGAGGACTAGCTGCTTTGGATCCTCTATTGGAATCCAATGATGTAGAAGTGGCTCTTGCTTTAGCAGTTTTTGAGCACTCTCCAATATCTACCTTGCCATAACCCAAACCTGCAAATGGTGGTCTTTGTACCACCTCTAATGGTTGAGTGACTCCTTGGCAATTAATGCTAAGTCCACCTCCTTTGTATCCCATTTTAGTGAGAAGCTTCATGTCAACATTATTATCATACTGGGATGAAAGCGAACATGAAGAAATACTCTCAACGCATACCTCAGTTTGAGTTTGTGCATCTACGGTAGAAGGATCTTTGTCTTCCATTCGTTCACCAAGATGCAAGTTAGCCAAGAGATCATCCTTGGTTTTCAATTCAAGTTGCAATTCTTCAATAATTCTGTTAAGGAATTCTCCATGAAATTGAGACCTCTCTTGAAGCTCTTGCTTCTCTTCTTCTGCAACCTGCAAAAGTCTCCTCAACTCTACATTTTCGGCTTGAATGTTGTGATTTATCTCTTCTAATTCTTGGAGTGTTTCTGCTTTCTTAGCTCCTTTACCCATGGTGATATTCAAAATCTGCAAAACTAGTCAGACCTGCTCTGATACCACTTGATCTAAAAATTTGGTGATAGAAGAATTCACCACCCATGATTCGATGGTGAATCTATCCACTTTTATGGCAGCTTTACGTGCCAGGATTTCCATGAGATTCCCGAGAGTCTCATTGAAAGATCGATTACCACCATTGCTCTTAACATTCTCAAGACCGTAGAGGTCGTTGGTATTGAGAACAGAGGAAAACGTGTAATTCTCATAACGAATTAAGCATAATTCCAACTGAATTTGAGCGCCAATGGTGTTGGGGAAGCCTTGATAAGCCTTCTGTGAGGCTGTAGTGGAACAATTTTGGCAGTCCTGTTGAGAGATGTTGCCCCGACATTGCAGAAAGCCGTTGACTTGGCCATATGAATATGTGGCAAATCCGCCTCTCGAGGCAGTGGCATTCTCAAGGTATTGCAATACTGCGTTCACGTTGCTCTCGTATGCACTGTCATTGCTGTATTTGTTTACGTTGTAGAGACTGTAAATAAACGAATCTGATTCCCCAATGACAATTGAAAATGAAATTACATTAAGTTGCTGCAACCCAAGTAGCAATAATTCCATCCAACACAACCGCCATCATATCATGCTTTCCATCTTCCACGTTTCCCAGTAAATATATAAAAAAAAATAGAAAGGAGGTATGATACACAAAACTGGTAGATCTGTGGAATTTGCAAGGATTTTGGCCATGAGTATTGCAACCGTGATGCAAATACGAGATTTGTACCACTAAAAATAGGTATTCCACCAACAATCGAATTTCATTCCACATCGAGTGGGAAGAAGTGGACACATGTCGCACCGCTTCATACTATTGTAAGCTATGTCCAAAACAATCTTAATGGACTCCCAATCACCGACATTCACATCGTTTGCAATCTGTCTTCCAACGAGCATACTCCCCAAATAGCCAATCGATATTACTCGTGGATTTTTCATTGTGATAGCTCTTGATCTTTATGATCTGGTTCTTGTTCTTGTTCTGGGGAGGAATATGTGACTTGATTCCTTTCTTGGAATCTGATGGTGAAGAGATGGATTTTGCTTCATCTGATAACTTAACCATCAAATATGCAAATTTATTCAGTTGTAAATGTGGAAAACTTGAGATTGTATGAGCCTCCTATGATCGAGGATCTAGGAGAGAATGCTTAGATTCCTTCCATAGAAGATTTTTCTCCTAAGTATATGAATGAGTTGCAGGAAGACACCATTTTGGACAAAAGAGTTTGTACTTCTCACAAGGGCGATGTGGAGTATATTCGAGTGGGATTGAAGGGAACAAATCCAAGTCAGGCCAAGTGGATGGAGACCGGAAAAGTGAGGACACAATATCCTCACTTATTTACCAACTAATACCAGACTTTTGGTGGTCCAAAAGCTTCCAAGTGGGGAGGATTGATCCAAGAGGATCCCTAGGTTCAAAAAATGCTAAAAAATGAAATTTCTCGGAATCGAACGAAACCAATTCCATTGCATCCAGCTCATCTCACTAATCCATATATTTCCTTCTTCAAATGGACACCGTATGCGAAAGTTATCGCACTCTGATCGATTTCCAAAACATGCAAAAAGTCAACAGTCAAAAGGAAAAAATTCAATGTTGATGTTAGCATGACATCATGCTGATGTCATCATGCTAACGTGGCATCGTGACACGTGGTAGGTGACCATACAGTGACATGGCAGAGTAGTGGCATGTTGACTAGGCAAGTGGAAGATGTGGTCCAATCGATGTTTGACAAGTGTCACTTTAGTGGGAGAGTTAAACGGTGCCACGTGGCCCAGTCATGGGCTGCCACATGGCACCTCGTCATTGGCTAGCTATGGTAAAAGGTATATTGGACTCCACCGGAGTTGACCGCGTGACCTCCGACGTGGGGGAATGACTTGGGAAAGGCCGGGTTACCGACCTGCCTCCTTTGGTGCTTTTTAACATAGGTTCAAATGTAATATTTGAATGTGCATTGAATGTTGGGTGGAGGTGGAAAGGGGCTAGGGTCTAGCCCCAGCCCGCAGTTTTTGTTACCTGGCCATACACCCATCACACAAAGGCTAGGCGCTATACATCATGCGTTCGGGATTAAGGTGCGAGGCTCCAACGAAATAACATCTGAACACCATGTGACTTGGGGTGATGACCACAACAAGGGATGATCGACGGGGGGCTTATCCTGACCGATCAGACCCTGGTCCTATGAACGCGTCATGAATCCAGAAGCCAACGGAGGAGGGGCCAGTGCGCAACCCCTAGGGGGATGGCGCTTGGCCATATGAATCCATGTGACTGTGTGAAAGGGACGCGTGCTCAGGACAGAGGGGCTAATTCCGAGTTTTGTAATAGAAGTGGTTTTTTTGCTATAGTTTTGGCCCAGATTGGGCATTTTTTGAGATTTCTTGGCCATTTGGAGGGGGATTTGATCCCAAAAAGAGGCCAGATCTTTGTGGGAAGTTGGGCTTCCATAATTGAGCCTAAAAAATATATAAATCAGGATTTTTGAGCTTGAGAGGGTACATTGTATGCAGGGAATGTAAAGAGGAGTTTGAGTTAATGGCCCATTTCTCATGTTTTGAGGGGCATTCAATCATGTTTTGAGAGGAGATTGTTGAGGCATGTGTGCATCTGCACAAGGAGGTCTTCTACAACAGATCATAAGCTTGTTTGTAATAACAAAGAGCCATTGTAAAGAGAACTTGAGCATTGAATATCAATAAAATGGTCCTCCACTTGGAAGCGGGCCCGGAGACGTAGCCACACATTGGTGAACTCCGTTAACATGTTCTTTGAGTCTATTTATATTTCTTATTGCTGTTATATTCTCTTATTTTAAGCATGGTTTATGATGGCTAAGTTATTAGATGTCATGAAGGTAAAGCGTACTAGTGTTGTCCAACAAATCAACGTAGAGTAACACGATGAGGGCATCCCAGAGCTAGTTGTTCTCTTCAAATTTTTCTTCACTGTCGAGAACGAAAACGAGTGTATTTATGTGGGTAGCTTCAAAATCACATTATACTCCTAATAGTATTCCATACTAGACCAAATTCGGAATTACCACTGTACGTATTCTCCCTTCGTGACATCAGTCTGACGAAAAAGCGAAGTTGGAGGACACTGATATCATGCAAACTAAGAAAAACATATAATTTCTTAGTAGGCCATGATAGAAAAGAATGAGGCCGAGATGTCTAATCCCATGAGCCATGGATCGAAGAGATTGTTGGGATATTGAACAACTCTGTACACATGCATGTAGAATGTAGATATCATTTTGGACACCAAAATGACAATCATTGCACCTGCAAGAGTTTTAATCATGGCAGGGCCACTTTTCATCTTGAACCTATTGAAGGCCTTCATTAGCATGGGGGTATGTCTATCACAAAAAGCATTGTGGTGAGTTTGATAAAGTCCTTTCATCAGCTAAAAACCACAGGGACTTATGCCAAATCTTGTGTAGAAGTTGCAATTGATTATGGGGTTTCGGTTATTGACTTGTAGTCAAGGAAACAGGAAACTATTAGTTGGCAACCAAAATATTTGATGCATTTTCTTGCAGATCACTCAAGGCACGAAAGGATTTAAAGTGATGGAGGGTTTATTTCATTACCGCAAAGGAAACTTTGGTAACTTAAACTTTTGTGTTATCCATTGGATTGTATCAAAGTTTGGAAAATATGGCCATAGGCTTGAACATTATCAATGTTAATGGGAAGCACTATCTTCATCTTTTTTTTTTTTACACTCACACATGCAAAGTGAGTATAAGTCACATTTTGGCATGATTTGTAATAACTCTAGATGGGGTCTCTAAGCCTTCGATGTCTCAAGGAATTCTTATGACCATTTCATTGTATGGCAAACCATTGTTACATGGTTTGTTGACCATTTATGGGAAGTTATTATGTGCACATTAAGATAGTGGGTTTTTTTTAGACCATGATGGTCAATCATTGTAAAACTTATTCATGAGTGTTTTATAAAATCATGATAAGTATGGTATTCCTTCATTCGGCATGGATTTTTAGTCGCACAAGATGTGTTGACAATGTGATCTAGTAAATCAGTCTCCAAGTCAGAAAAAGGGACCCATCTTGATCTAGTAAATAGTGGGTTGAGGCGATTTTCCTATGCCATTTTGGCAATTCATTGTAAACTTGACCAAGAGTGTAGGATAAACTCTTGGCAAGTAAGAAACTTATGCAGGTATCATCAGTTACAAGTTGCATATTTAAGCATATGTGGGCTTCGACATTTCATCTACGAAGAACAAGAGGTGAAGGAGACATAGAATATGATTTTCATAACATTTGCTTGGCAGTAGTTGCAAATGTTTGAGTTACATTCCGTTTCTGAAGTACAGGGAATGAAGACATTTGTATGCAATTGATGATGGATTGCAGGTTGAAGTTGATACTTTTGGAGGTCCAAAATTTTTTCTCCGTGGGGAGGTGTGATCTAGGAGGATATTCACAATCGACACATTTTCAGTCGGCTTCAAATACTACCAACATTATCTAGTCAGCAAAGAGCTCACACTAAGCTTTCCGATGGATTTCGAATGAAGTCAATTGGACTTCACATGCTAGAGATATGTCTTGTTGATATTTAGAGGAAAAATGGCATTTGTAAAATGTTTAATACATGAGATAGGGTTCTCATAATTATGTATTTTTCATTATTTAAAAGGGATTATTTGGTGCAAAGCCATGTTGGCTTTCAATCCCTAGTCTCAAGGAGATTCCTAAGGAGAGTTGAGATCTTTATGGATGGTTGAGAGATATTCTCAAACCAATCCCTTGAGATATGCCAGGATCCTAATTTAGGGGATCTTGAGAGATATTATCTCCATGAAAATCTTGATGTGGTTGAGATCGAGATGTTATATAAACCCTTCTTGGGGGTCAAGAAGAGGGGAAGAAAGAAAAGAGCTTGTGGAAATCTTATTGAGACATTATTGATTCAGAGGATTTCTTTGTAAAGGAGAAACAAGTTATAGGCTTGTTTATGTAGCCCTTTTGAAGCATAATCAATAAAGCAGGTTCATGGGATTCATGAATCCGGAGATGTAGCATGGTGAACTATGTTATCACATTGTTGTCTATGTTGTATGTGTGTGTTTTGATGCATTCTCACTTGGTTAAGTAGAGTTTTTATTTATAAAAATACACAACAGTTTGACAATTTTATGTGATGATTTCCTTAATGAAGCATGGTTAATTAATCAAATTTCCCTTATTCACATGCAATTTCACCAGTAAAAGATCGTGTTTTAAAAATTTGGATGTAAGAAGATTCTCACCAAATTTTCAGATCACGTATCTAACTACTCTTCACAAACCATTTGTTTCTGAGTGTCCTCTATCAACTCAAGCTTCCTACGAGAATATCTCCTCAAGACTGGTGGAACAATTTTGACTTGAACACTATGAGCATCTTTATCAGTTTTTATTGGAGGGAGTTCAACAGGGATTTCTGGTTCTTCTTCAGTAACAACTTCTTTACCTTTTCCTTTTCCTTTATTTCTCTTAGAAGCTCTAGCAGGTGGAGGATTATAAGATACAAGATCTTGTGAAGACTGTGGTGCTTCTGGTGGGGAGTCAAAGGAAGGCATGTAAGTCTTCTTTCTAGGAGTCTTAGGTTTTGAAAAGGAAGCAGGCATGTCAATTTGGTAGTTGGAAACAAACAAGAAAGTAGGCCAAAATTTGCATTCTTTCTTCAACTATTTAGTGACTATCAACTTGATTAGGGCATGGTGGAAGATGGCCTTCTCTAGTTTATTAGGTTTCTTCTGAGATAGCAAGATCATCCTTTGAAGACTCATAAAGAGAAAGGATGCTAAATCAATTTTTATTCTCCCAATAAAATGTAGAAGTAACTTAAAATGATATTGTAAAACCTTGTTGTATCTCCCTTCACAAGTGAAATACCTTTGTATGATGAGAAGAAGTTTGTCATAGGCTTCTAAAAGCCACTGCTTGGGTATCCCTTTGACTAAATTGGCTCCCTTATGCTCAGGTTTCAACATATCCTGACACCAACCTTATTTTTCCAGCTTCCTAGATTTGAACCACTGCTCACCGGTCATGGGTATCTCTGTCACCTATGTTATCATGTCCACTATCAAATTAATCTCCATAGGGACAACTTAGGTCCTCCCCTCCCTATAATTCTTTACAAAGTCACAACTGACCTCCAAATGGTGGCCATCCAACTTTTGGAAAAACCTCAGACACCTCAAACTCTTGAATGCATCCAAGTGATCAGGATTTTTCTCAATCAAACTGGTGCATGTGGGTTCAAATCTGTGGAGAGACCCTGACCTCTTCCTGGGTGTATCAACTTTAGGAGCCATTTGTAGAGGATCGAGTTCCTGTAACACTTCTGGAGACAATGAGTGAGTTTACATGATCAAATATAAAGATGAGTGCTTCACATGCAAACCCGTCTTAAGCAAATGTGAAATAGATAGTTGGTTGAGTGATTTGGGGGGAACTTTAAACTGATGATGAAGTATTTTGATCCTTCAAATCATTCACTGAAGTGATCTCAATGATTTCATGAATACAAATGATGAAAGAGAGCTTTGCACAAAAGTTTGGAGCACGTCGAGTGTTAAAATGATGATGTGCACTAACAACTTGGGAATTTGTAGCACCGAGTGTGTTAAATGAGCGCCAAATGTTGCAAACTCGTACTGGACGAGTACTTGATATCTTTTGAGCTCAAAAAACAATTACTTTAGCAATGATGGCTAATCATGACCAGAAAATACTTGTAGGACCACATGTTATACATGAAAATATCATGACTCAAACTTTTCAAATGGATTTAGACACATCTTGACTTAGGCTAAAAATATTCATAACCTTATAGTCATAAGCAGAATGAATATCCTTGTCTGACTAAGAACAAATGATAGACCCACTTGAAAAGTTATTAAAGCCAAATAAAAACCTTACCTAACACCTAAGACTCAAAAAAAATTAAAATTTATTTGGGAGATAACATCTGGCTCTTATTAGGGATGGAATCCTCCCTGTGAGTTTCCAAGAAAAAATGACCAGCTTGCCTTTTCTGTAAAATCTTGAAACTGAAATTTTAATCTAGTGTTCCATTGGGCATGGTGTTATTTCTGAAAAAAAACAAAACAATGAAATGATATTTAAAAGTGGAAAAAGGCTTTAGAAGCCTTAGTGAAAATAGATTTTGAGAAAACGCCCATTGACTAGGCCACCAAATACCTCATCACCTTCCAGGTTCTGTAAGAGGAAAGTATTGTTCTACAACACTTGAGAGATGATGAAAGGACCAGTCCACAAGGTGTCAAATTTCCCATGCTTCCCCTTATCCTGTCTGTAAGCATCCCACTTCAAAACAAGATCCCCTGTTTGAAAAATATCTTCTTTAGCCTTCTTGTCAAATCTCTCTTTCATCTTCTTCTGATGTAACTTTGTTTTCTCAAGTAACTGCTCCCTTACCTATTGAAGTTCAACAAGATGAAGAATCCTTCTAACCAAATCATTTGGTTCCCCTTCTACTTCTTGAAATTTTTTGGCAATGGGTAGTGCAAGTTGGATAGGTAAAATGGCTTCAGTGCCATACACTAACTTGAATGGAGAAGTACTAATGGACTTCTTATTTATCACTCTATCAGCCCAAAGTGCAAATTTTTACCTAGAATCCTAACTCCTTTGGTTTTCTTCAAGCAACTTTCTAATAATACTCATTAGGAGTTTGTTTGATGACTTAGCAAGGCCATTTCCTTAAGGATAGTAGGCAGTTGAATGAACAAGATGAATACCTGTTGAGCTCCAATTTTGTCATACTTTCCATCATACAAATACACTTATCATTACACCTTCTCCCTGTATTTCGTCAATTATATATCGCTAATTACACCATAAACCTCCATTATCTCTTGTTATTCATCCTATGTGGTTAATACATAGTTTTCCATATTTTTAGTAATTAAAAGGATGATTATACAATAGTTTTGTCGATGATGGTTTAATCCTATGTTTCTATGTCCAAGCAACATGTTCTGTACTATTCAGGTTCCGGTATATGCATTGTCCATGTTCCGGTACCTGTATTGTTCCTGTTCTGGTACTCGCATTGCAAGTCATCTGATACTCCAAGTCATCCGGTACCAGAAGGTTCTACAGTCATATGGTACCTGCAAATTCATTTGGTACCCACACTCCATGTCATCTAATACTCTACAGTGATCCAATACTACCTTTGCGTTCATCCAGTACCAACTCTCTGCTTCTTCTGGTACCAACTTCATTCGGTACCAGATTGCGCCTATTCCGGTACTAGCTTCATTCGATACAACCATCGCGTTGGTCCGATACCCATATTCATGACTGTGTTCATCCGGTAATAAACCCCTTCCTACAAGATTCTAGTACTAATTGTTCTAATCCGGTATCAACTGCTCTAATCCAGTACCAACGGTGCTAATCCGATACTAGAAATAATTCAAAATTTTGGAAAGCTTCTAGAGGAAAATCAGGTACATGGGTTTTGTCTAGAATGATGTTTTCATGTGGACATGTATGACATAATTCACCCAGATCACACGTGTGGACTTCCATCTCAGGGGGAATGATTCTGCCAAAATTATCAACAAAACTCAAACTTCCAACTTGCGCCTCAATTTCCATGCACATAGGAGCATATCTTACAAAACCAAAAAATGGGTTTTTAGAAATATCATCCAGCTACAAAACCCAGAAAATGTTTTATAAATTTCAAAGTAGTTGGGAATATATGGGTGGATCCATAACTCGAATCTGCCCAAATTGAAATAAAACCCAGATTTTTGAGGATTTTGTCTAAAAATGTAATATTTGAAATCTGAGCATTGGGATTTGGTCCCATCCACTCCTCAATGATTATTCATGTATAAATAATCCTCATAGGGATATGAGAAGGAGTCATTAGTTTCATGAAGTTTTTGTAAGTAAGAGGTTTGTTCTTGTGGGGAAGCTTTAAGGAGTTAATTGCCATGTAAAAACAAAGTTTCTGATCAAAATGAAGAATTGATTGTTGCTGCCACATTGAACATCCTTCTAGCTTGATCTGAGTCCTTCTTAGCAACACTGACCTCCTGGGAAGGGCCCCTCAGTGAGGGTAAGTGTTTCCATACTGTATTTATTTTGTAGATTAGTATTGTGTTGTTTGTCTATATGCAGTTCAATTTTGGTTTTGATTGTTGATTGGATTCAATTTAGATGCATTTCAATTCTGTCATTTACATTAGTTTTGGTAATTAAAAATCATATTTCATTTTACCCTTCATTTGTTTGCACCAATCCCGTAGATATATGTTATTTGCATTAATTGTTCCCAATACTCTGTTTTGTGCAATCCATTTTCATTGCATTTCAATTCATTTCCAAACCTTCTTCTCATATGTGCATGTTGTATTTTCTTCAGAAATCAATTGGAATAATACTACTCAAGATCATATTTATATGATCAACTTTCATATTCATTGCCACCCATTTTCATTAACAAACACATATCTTTTGCAGCGGCTATACTCATCTAGATTCAGTCCATACACAAAGATCAATTGTAGAAGGTATTGTTCGCCCTCCAACTCTTCATATTCCACTTGCAATTCTTCCCACAAACACTCTGCCACACCCATGAATTATGTCCACACATTCGCCCTTTGTTTCAAATCTAATCCATTCTATCATATGCATATACCCATCATGCATTAGATCTATTCCATTACATAATCATATGTCCATTCCATCTCATTTCTGTTTTGCTATTGTTTACTGCTTCAGAGATTGATTAATTCATTAAGACCTTATCATATACACAATCTTTTGAATGCAGAAAATAAACAAGTATCACTCTTTATTCATTATTTTCTGCCTAAAACTTAGTTAGATTCAAAAGGTATCATTATTTGTGTGCAAGTCTTTTAGAGCAGAAAATTAGTAAGCCTGCATTTTCCTTCATTTCTTCTAGATGCCCATTGTATTAAATATCCATTACTCTTGTGCATTTGATTCATTCATGATTTCTTTATGATTGGTGTATACATTTAAAAGAGTGGTTTTGAGTCTAAGTGAATCTTAGGTGTTGATTGAGTTTGGTGATTTTCAGTTTCCTGCACTTAGTTTTTATTTCCTGTACCTTTGGATTCCTTGCACTTTAATTTCACATAGCTTCAATCACCAATGGACAGATTAAAGGTCTAACTCATGAGACATGGCCTTCTTGCATTGGAATTCTTCCTAAGGTGTTAGTTTCTATTGTGAATTTCATTTCCATTTGCTTGTTTCTTTTATTGCATTTAAGTGTGAATCCGCTATAGAAAATAATCATTGAAGGACAAAAGACTTGAGTAAGCTACTCACGATTAATCACATGAACATCACCCCGAGTGCCTGAAAGACTGTAATCTAAACCTTTATAGCACTAAGTTATTCCTATGTCCCAGTGATGAATCCTTAGTGTTAATTTGTTGCAGTGTGGGTTTGAAGATTGTTTTGTCGGCTTTAGAATAGGCTAGACTAGGCTCTGATCATGCGTTTCCTGTGCCTACACCTCGAAGCTTACGAGCCCCGGTTGATAATTAAATGTGGGAATTAATAGTACATATATTTAGCCCCAACAATACCTATTGTTGAAATAATGTAACTGCGAAGAGTATTCTTATTATTATTGTTATTTTATTCATTAGATTAATCCCCATTGTGGATTAATCATGTCGATAATTGTATTAGGACCAAATCCCCTTTTGCGGATTGGTCATCGGACAATTGTAATAGGCAGAATAAGAAGTTAGCTCTAGCAGTTATTATTGAGACCCAGAATTAAATTAAAGGTGGGTTTACCCAACTAGAGTGAGAGGTCGGCCCTGCCAGTGAAACCCTTTCACACGTGCCAGTCTTGTATATATAGGGAGGCTAGTGCCTCACTTTAACACACAACTCACTTGCTCATTCTCTTATGAGGCAAGTTGCAATTATCAGTTGGAGAGAGGAGAAGAAGAGTGGTGCATCTTTTGGGGAGGATTATTTGTATTGGTTTGAGTTATCTCTTGAACATTGTATTAGCAATTTATGATAAGGAAGTTTTTGCTGGGTTTTCTTCCCCTAGAGGGTTTCCCAGGATAAATGTTGTGTCTCTTGTGAATGTGTATTTCTCAGTGATCTTGTTCTTATGATGCTCTTATCTATTGAAATGAAAAGAACTATAATAATGGCATAAACATTAACATGGTATCAGAGCCAACCTGAAGGAAACACAATTTGCAAGAGGAAAATCGTCACTGTTACTGTACCCAAAAATTAGGGTTTTGCAAAAGTGAATATTTTAAGCTCCCTAACCACCTAGAAAGCTACGCCCTCCCCCAAGGATCAATTTGGCACCTAGAGCGCACCTATTCAGTGGCTAGATCTTTCGCAAAGTGAAACCCTAGTTTCACAAAAGTACCAAAAGTACCAGAAAACCAGTACCAGAAGCACCAATCCATAAATCCGCAAATCAGATTTGACGGGGTAAAAACTGGATTTTCTCAGATCCAAGTGTACCAGGCTACTCGCCTCAGCCAAGCGCACCTCATGGTAAGGTCAAAATTTGATTTTAAGCATTTTCATTTTTTGGTCATTTTCATAGCCTCAAGTACAAGATGTCTGCAAGCAAAAAGCTTGTTGAGAAACTAGAAGGCATAGACAACTTTCGTGCCTGGAAGTATAAGATCGGTCTGATCCTTGCAGAGAATGACCTAGCAAAATTTATCAAAGAAGAAGTGGAGGAACCTGAAGATGCCGTAGAAAAAGTGAAGCATCAAAAGGACTCAATCAGGGCTCAAAGAATCATTGCAGATTCAATCAAAGACCACCTGATCCCATATGTATCATCCAAGAAAACTCCAAAGAAGATGTTTGATGCTCTAAGCAAACTATATGAAGGAAAGAACATCAATCAAAAGATGAATCTAAGATCTCAATTGAAGAATACCAAGATGTAGAAAGGAGAAATGATTCAAGAATATTTCTCCCGAATCTCAGATATAAAATAACAGTTAAAAGCGATTGGAGACACCATCGACAAAGATGAATTCGTAATAACGGCCCTAAATGGTCTCTCAAGACCTTAGGATGCTTTCATCCAGTCAGTATGTGGCAGAAAGGAGAAACTACAGTTTGAGAGCCTATGGGAAGAATGCATCCAAGAAGAGACAAGGGTAGCCAACCGTGAAGCACTACTAGCAAGGGATGATGATCAACCCCTAGCTACTCATACAAAAGGAGGAAGGAAGAAACCCTACTTCAAAAGGGAATCTCATAGAGAACCACAACCATCAAACAAATTCAACAACCAAGAATCTCATTCAATAAATTTTCAGAAGAAAGGACAATGCAAGGGACGAGATCTCTCATCTATACAATGCTATCATTGTGATAAGATGGGACACAAGGCGAATAATTGTCCAGTCAGAAGAGAAGAATACAAGAGGAAGCACAAAAGGCAACATGCTCACATAGCCGAAGATGAATAACCACCTATGAAAATGATTAAGGACCATGTCTTGATCTCAACTCTCTCAGGATCCGTATCACCTGGAGAGGACACATGGCTCATTGATAGTGGTGCATCAAAAAACATGACGGATACTCTCTCTTGTATTTCAAAAAAGAAGTTTTCTTAGAAAGTAACTCTTGGATATGATTATCAATATCCCATCAAGGGAATAGGAGAATCAAACTACAAGCTAGATTCAGAAAACTCAATAACAATGAAGGACGTACTCTACGTACCGGGATTAAACAAGAACTTACTCTCCATATCAGCTTTAGACAAGAAAGGCTATAAAGTTGCCTTCATAGATGGAGAAGTTCTTATGTGGGCTAAAGGAGAAACCTTAAATGAAGCAATCGTCATCGGAAGTGAAGAAAATGGCTTATATAAGCTAAAGGGTCACCCAGAAACCACCATGACCCATGCCATCAAAAACTCATGCGAACTTTGGCATAGAAGATTGGCCCACATCAACTACAAGGCGCTACCATACATATGCAAAGATATCACAGGTTTACCAGAACTCAAGGTTGATCAGGAAGGCATATGCAATGGATGTGCACAAGGGAAGAACATCAAGAACCCTTTTCCAAAGAGGGACAACAAAGTAGAAGGAGTATTGGAACTCATTCATTCAGACGTGTGTGGCCCAATGCCATCATCCTCCATTAGCGGGTATGT
>ML779170.1:67624-82994 GCA_009831015.1 Picea engelmannii
AAGATGATGTGCGGTGGGTGGAAGTGGTGTAGGGAAAGTACCCATGAGGCTAGAATCTTTCAATAAGCCAACACCAACGCTTTCATACGTAACCATGTGGTCTCCCAGAAACGGAATATTGTTGGTAGCAGGGATGCGAGCGTCGGGTGTGCAAAAATCAAGCTGATCGACGGTAACAATTTTACCTTGATGGGGGAATTGTACACATCGAAACACCAATGAGGCGACGACAGTCATCAAGTAAAACCAACTTCTTTCGAGTAATAGATTATAATTGAGGGGAGCATCGACCACCTCGACATCAATGGTAATAGTTTTGCCGCCCAATTGGACGGCGAGGGATTGTAGTAATCTGTGAGGATGGAAACCTCGTCCATCGAAGGCGCGTAACATCGTAGGGGATTTATTTAGGGTAGGTGATTTCAAACCTTTCCAACAGGCTAGGGACATGACACAGGTAGAGGCTCCCTCATCCAGGATAGTTTGATAAATTTGTTGATTATGGACAACAACGTCGATTTGGAAAGCTAGCTGGTGGGAGAGTCGCGGTTGATAATCATCCAGATTAAACGTAATGTAGTTTGATGACTTGGGATCGAAAGCGCCAATGGCAGATAAGAGTGTCCTACGTTGATTTGGACAATGTTGTAGAACTTCCAACGCGGACATGGCACATGGAGCTTGGGCCAAATCTTCTACAATATTGTAGTTTTGGGCGGCCCATGAATTAGGATTGAAAGTGGATTTCCGGATGGTGCTCTTAGGAGGGCAGAGGATGGAGTCAAAAGACGGTTTCTCGTTCTGAAGTGGCCCGGATGGAGGGCTAAAAGATGGAGGATTGCCAGCGGATGGTAAAGGATCTGGCAAAGAACCATTAGCAGTCATCGACTTGTCGGGTTTAACTGGCGTGTCGTATGTCGCAGAACGAGTGGTTAGATTAACCCCGTTGAACATGTAAATGTGTGCGTTGGTCGCGGATTCATCGTGGGGTTGGTTGGAACTGCCCCCCGGCGTGGGGGTATGTGCAACCAACGATTGTTGCTGCGGAAAAGGCTGAGTAAGCACAGCGGGTTGCGAATTTCCTTTGAAGAGTTTGGCCACTTCATCGCGATGTGGGCAATCTCGAGTGTAGTGATCGTCACCACAAATGAGACATGGGAATTTCGGTTTTCGCTGTGGTTGTTTTCCGGTAGTAGGGGTTTGTGGTTGCGTTTTGGGTTGTTCGTTGTTTTTATTATTCTTTGTTTTGTTTCTCGCTTTCTTCTTGCCCCCGGGTTGTTGTGACAAGGTTGATTGGACCACGTTCACATCATAGACTTGAGTTTGTGTAGGGGGGGTAGAAGAGGGTGCAGTCGGATTGGGAGCAGCCGTTGAGGCGGGCCGCTGAATTGTTCCAGTGGACTGGGTTGTAGATTGAGCCTTGACGGAGCCAATAACTCCATCTGCATGCGAAGTGGTCGATGGTTTGGATGGGTCGTTAGTGGCATGGGTGGCATTTGGTATCAACTCATACAGAGTACCGGATTGTGAATAGACTAAGTCTAGGTACTGAGCTCGAGCGATGGCCTCTTCCTCAGTGACCATGCCGCCCATGGCAACATCACAAGCTATTTGGGGTAATAATGATTTCGTGAACCATTCTACTAATAATTGGTCGGGGATGACCGCTTTAATTAGCCTTCGTCATCTTCTCCATTCATGGATATGATTGGAGATGTGTATGGAAGTTGTCTGACGAAGAGAGGTTAACAATTCAATACCCGTCTCGTATCGGATGGGCAGTTGGAAATGAGTGAGGAAGGACATAGCGAGGGAGTTGAAATCGTGAAAGGATGCGCGTGGTAATTCAATATACCATTTCGCGGCGGAACCCGTAAGTGTTCGTTGGAAGAGACGCAAACGAAACGAGTCGTCCATGAGGGAGTTTGATGAACACCACAAATGGAAGGTCATTACGTGGTTGTTTGGGTCTTCTCCCGACTTTCCGTCGAATTTCGGGATATCAGAGGGTAGTTTTGCTGGAATGGCTGGCCAAACCGTAGAATGATGAATGGGATCATTCGTTAACTGAGATAAATCTGGAAGGTCCAGGGTGGCTAAAAAGGGTAGCTGTCGATTAACCTGTGGGTAATGCTGGTGTGGCAGAGGGACACCAGTGGGGCCCAATACCGAGTTATGTCGATAGTTGTAACTCATGGGCCCTCTCATGTTGGGTTGGTTTTGACCAAGGTACATAGGATTTGAGATGTTTTGAGAAGTGTTTGTGAGCGGAGGATAACCGGATGGGTTTTGTGGATTATATGTTGGGTTGGGCATTTGTCCAAGGGGGGGTTGTTGCGAAGTATGAACGTTTTTCCCCGTGGAGGCATGTGGGTTTCCTTGAAAGGGAACGCTCCACGGATTAGGTGCGGTAGGCACGTTTTGTCCGGCGGAGGCATGCGGATTTCCTTGAAAAGGGATGCTCCACGGATTGGGTGCGACGGACACATTTTGTCCTTATGGTTGATGGTGGACTCCAACTTGAGGTTTCCCCCCAGCGTGAGGGTGCCCCCTAAATGGAATTTTCCCTCTGGTGGGAGGGTGCCCCCCAGCTTGAGGTAGGGTTCCCGAGATTTGAGGGCCAGACGCGAAAGATTGAGCAGTGTTGCCGATTGGGTTAGGAGCACCAAGGACATTCCCTCCAGGTTGTTGGATAGGTATGGAACTTCCCGGTACTGTTTGAGTAGTGGTTTGGGCAGTGGTGATAGCAGATGCGTTCAATGCCCTAAATCCAAAAGGGATATTAGGTCTTGGTGTTACAGGTGTGCCAATCGGGGCTTGACTAACTACCGCATTACCGGTAGGGATGGTCGGAATGTGCGGGGCCATTGTGGACTGGGCCATTTGGATGGGAATAGCAGGGTTAACAACTCGATCAACTGGGTGACTCATGGTTTGACCAGATGGTCCTGCTTCACCAGGAAGGTTATCAGGACGGAACGGTTGTCGAATGGATTCAAAATGTTCATAAAGATTACGTCCTGATGGAGTCCTCCAAATAGAACGAGCGGGTGTAGGATTGGTGTTTACTGCGGCGCTAGGACGAACAGGAGTCCTATATTCCTCACCAAAGATGGGTTGTGTGGATCCCATGTATGTTTCGGTAATGAGCCTCTCCGGTAATCGTGGGACTTCCTCATCTATGACGTTCCCGAGGGAGTCCAAACGAAGTAACAGTGGTTTGAGAGGGGTCGCCGAAGTGGGATCCGCAATTGTGGCAAAAGCGTCTTCCCGGCAAAATGTGGTGTTTTGAACCTTGCTCTATTGAGGAGATTGTTCCGTAGAATGTGTGGGTAAAGGGGTGTCTCCTTCCATATCTTCTAGAGGAAGACCCTGTAGCCTCCGCGAGCGTCGTGGAGGGTCGATGTTGGCGGATAGGAGTCGACGAAAGAAATCTATGGCCAACTAGCGAAAAGAAACAGCACACGCTAAAAAATCTAAGAATCACAACCAAGCAAACAGGACCTTCTTTTGATGACCGTACTAGTTGGTGATGAAATCCAACATCACATGATCAAGTCCAGAAGGGGTGGGGATAGGGTGGAATAGTTACAATGGCGACCTGCTTAATGGACTTACGCCTTGGTGCAAGCTTCCACGTAGTAATTGTGGATTTACCCTCCAAGGAGCTCGAGTGAGTTTGACCAATGTCTGTTCCAGGTACAGTGAGACTTCCCGTCACCGTCACCTTGTGTAAGAACCTAAATATTATGGCCACTAAGGTTACCAATTCGCAGTCAGCCCCTGGGCGGGAACAGTCGACAGTTTTATCCGAACGTATGGGCAGGGTATCAAGCCTGAAATCAACTAAGAAGCTTCCACGTAGTAATTGTGGATTTACCTCAAAGTGACCCCCATAATACGATCAGACCACCACAAACAGTTAAACCACGGAGGGTTAGTCCCCGTAGCTTACCCGAATGCAACCTTGTGCGTAACCCCTGTGTGAGAGGGGGATCCCAGGCAGACCTATACGATAACTAGATTTACTCTCCCTAACTCAGGATGCTAATGTTTGTTTTAGAAACTTTGGAGAGTTATGCTCACAGCCCTAATCCAAAGTACTACACCTATTCTACTGTTGGTGGAGGATTCTATCAAAGAAAAAGTTCTAGACGATTTTTAATTAACGTTGATTTTAGTGGTTGTTCTTTACACAAAAGGGGTGCATGGAAGTGAAACCAATGGAATTAATACTCTGACCCAAAGAGTGCATCAAGCATGATAAGCAATCATTTTCTTTCGATGAACATCTAGCTAAGGGAGAGAGAGAGTTCTTTCACTAACAAGCACAACTATGGAATGCTCTCAAATGATTCTTTTCTCAATCAAATTCTGATGTAATGCAAAACTTTTAAATGCCTTCTAATATGCTCAATCAATCATTAAGATATCTTTATTGTTTGCGTATGGATGATGATCGATATAATCACGATGCTTATCTTTGCTAATTATCTTCTTGGTACAAATGAAAACCAAACTAGCATAAGCAAGATTAACACAAACAATACACCCTTCGTATTAATCAAAAGAAAAAGCGAAAGAAAGGAAACAATCAAAGAGAAAACAAAATTTTACACCCAAAAAAGCAAAAATTGAAGAATAAGGACCTTGACTCAAAGCAAAATGAAGAGGTCTATAGGCCTTTGATGACCTTCACCAAGGTTTTTCACTCAACTGATGAGGAGAGAAGAACAATGCATAAATCTCAAATTTCACTCAATAGGAAAACCTAATGAAAATAGTGAAGAAGGCTGTAAGATCCAATCAACAAGGTGTTTATCCTTCAAAAAGACAGATATCAAGGTTAAAAGGAAGAAATATTGACTCTCAAGATCACTCAGCAGAAGAACACAGAGGCAGAAATCCAAAAAAAGATGCAAATTTGGAAGGTTTCTGGGCCAAAGGAGGCTGGCACTCTGTTGCCAAGGGAAAAGAGCGTTATAGCGCTCTATACAAAGCCTTTAGGAGTGCTGGTGCTCTGTTAACACTGAGACAGGGGCGCCAGGGTCTAAAAGTTCTAGAAATGTCAAGAAAATTCGAAAATTGAAGTTCCAACTTGACAAGTATGCTGAGTATGATGGGACAAGGATCCAATCAGTTCATGAAACTAATCAAAGAGGGGTAAACCAGGTCTGAAACAATCAAGGGACAGAACAAGTTCAATGAGGAGAAAAATCCAAACAAGAGGTTTTGAATTGAGGCTATCTCCCCAGTGGAGTCGCCAGTTTCTGTTGTAGGAAAATCTGCCTGCGGACAAGTAGATCGACCTCTAAGGCTTGACCTTAACCCTAGACAGAAAAGTGCTTAACGTGGACACTGAATTTCTTTCGAATCTATCTAAACTAATACATGAGAAGGAAGGATGATAGAAGTACCTGTTATCGACGGTTGTCCCTGCACGCTCCGAGTTGCGCTCCAATCTTCTGCTCCTCGCTGAGTTCTGCGGGAAAAACAAGATACGACTACTTGCTACTCTATTGATATTATCTTGAAAACAGATCTACCATTAAATGATAAGTTCATGTAACATCAGACACAAACTAGAAAGAAACATGCCAAGCGTGTCATATTAATGAGAATAACGACAGTAGTACTTACAATCGTAGATGCGAATGTGACAGCTTCGTCGAGTCCTCTTCATCTAACCCTTGCCTGAAAGATTCAAGACCTGGATGATAGCAGCTTCATTGATCACTCTCCTTTGGCTGACTGTGAGTTTCCTCCAAGATCATAAGTTTCACATATTCGATTCTTCCCTTTTCCACCATCATAGAGCCTACTTATATAGGTTGGGAGGAGCCTAACCTCTTGAGTTATGTTTAGAACCAGTTGGGAACCTTCTCCATAGATCAGGGATCTGTTGATGAGAACAAGAATTTAAGCACAACAACCTCCTAATCTCGAATGTTCCTTCCCTTATTCTTCTCAACGGGCTAACAATCGACCCAGATTAGGGAGCGCTCCTTCAGAAGGGGTCTCAGAGCATTGTAGCGCTCCTTGGCAAGCACGGGGAAGTGCCAGCGCTCTTAAGATGAGCAGCGCTCCTCCAAAAGGGTCTAGGGAGCGTTATAACGCTCCCTAAGACATCATAGGGGAGCGCCAGTGCTTCTGTAGCTGCATTAGGGGAGCGTTCCCTCTCCAAACCTCAGTTTCAGGGCTCCTTTCAGGTGTCAAGATTCTTTTGATCTCAGTAAACCAGTTCTCTTCCTTCAAATGAGTCATGTGAGATGTCATAAGTGCTTCCTTAGTGTCGTTATCACGGCATTATGTCTGAACATTGTTTGCGACACTAGCGATCAACTTGCGACACTTGCGAAAGCTGAAGGGAAGATGCGACACTTACGACAGTTGATAGGGACAATGCAACACTTATCCATCTGAGCAATTTCGACGTGTAACACCTTTGATGAAGAAGCAACACTTAATAAATCAAGAAGATGCCAACTTGAAGAAATGTATGAAGAGGAACTTGTAAATCCTAGGACTACAGAATCTGTGAGGGAAGTTCCCAGAACCACAGAACCTGTAAGGGAAGTTGTAACTTCCCCTGATGAGGAGACTCCTGAAGATCATGATATAACAAAAGTTCAAGAACCTCCTCAAATGACCTTCTCCCATAAAATAAAGCCTGCTTGGGCAAGAGAGCTTATTCAAGATGGAGAAAAGTATGGTGTTCTAGAAGGAACCACGAGACAGGTGAAAAGACCAAAGCCATTCTCTAGTTACACGACTTTGATGTGCAATCTACTTTATGAAGAACCTACATGCTTTGAAGAGGCCATTCAAAAGAAGGAATGGGTAGATACCATGACAGAGGAATACCAATCCATAATAAAGAATGATGTATGGGAAATAATTCCCAGACCAAAAAGTAAGGATGTGGTATCATCAAAATGGCTCTTCAAAATAAAACATGCTGCTGATGGAAGTATTGAGAAATATAAAGCAAGATTTGTCGCTCGTGGCTTTTCCCAGAAGGAAGGCATTGATTATGAAGAGACATTCGCTCCTATGGCTAGATACACTTTGATCAGAACCATTATAGCTCTTGCTGCCAAGATGAAATGGAAGCTGCACCAGATGGACGTGAAGACAACTTTCCTGAATGGTGTTATCGAAGAGGAAGTGTATATAGAGCAACCCCAAGGATTTGAGGCTGAAGACAAGAAGTCTCATGTTTGCTGATTGAAGAAAGCCTTATATGGATTGAAGCAAGCTCCCAGATCTTGGTATGGCCGTATAGACATTTTCTTGACGAGCTTAGGCTTTACCAAGAGTAAAGCAGACCCAAATTTCTACTTCAAAATTATGGGTAATGAACCAGTAATTTTACTATTGTATGTGGATGACTTATTCTTAACTGGAGAAGAAAAGCTCATCGTTGAATGTAAACAGAGACTTGCTGCAGAATTTGAAATGAAATACCTTGGCCTAATGCATTACTTATTAGGTCTTGAGGCATGGCAGAGTCCATAAAGGATCTTCCTTAATCAAGGGAAGTACACGGTCGAAATCTTAAAGAGATTTGACATGCTAGAATGCAAGCCCATGAATACACCCATGGAAGCGAAGCTGAAGCTGCTGGTCGATACTTTGTCAGATTTGATAGATGCCACACTGTACAAATAGACTATTGGATCGTTGATGTACCTGAAGAACACCAGACCAGACATTTGTTTTGTAGTGAACACCTTGAGTCAGTTTCTGGTAGAGCCCAGACGTGTTCCCCTAGTGGCTGCAAAACATGTGATGAGGTACCTTAAAGGTACAATGGATTATGGTCTCAGCTATGATGGAGATCATGACTTCACATTGAGTGGATACACTGATGCAGATTGGGCAGGAAGCATTGCAGACAGAAAAAGCACTTCCGGATGTTGTTTCAGTTTGGGATCAGCCATGATCTCGTTGCAGAGTAGAAAGCAATCCAATATTTCTCTCAGCACAACGGAAGCATAGTACATTGCCGCATGTTCTGCTAGCTGTGAAGCTATATGTCTTCGAAATTTGCTGACAGGCCTATTTGACTTGGAGATGAGAGCAACCGTGATTCTATGTGACAACCAGAGTTGCATAAAGATGACAGAGAATCCTGTATTCCATGACAGGTCGAAGCACATAGAGATCCGCTGTCATTTCATCCGTGACATGGTACAAAGAGGAGCCTTGAAGCTCCAGTACATTAGCATGGATGAACAGTTTGCTGATGTGATGACCAAACCTCTATCTCGTGTAAAGTTTGAACACTTTCGAGATAAGCTTGGTATAGTCCGAAAGGACCTTCCCTGAAAGGGGGAGTATATATATTCCTTTCTTTTGACCTCGCTGTTAGACGTAAAGCAAGATGAATCATTGCTTCTGACCTCGCTTTTAGACGTAAAGCATGACGCTGTGTGTTCCTTGCTTCTGACCTCACTGTTAGACGTAAAGCAAGATGAGTCATTGCTTCTGACCTCGCTATTAGACGTAAAGCATGACGCTGTGTGTTCCTTGCTTCTGACCTCGCTGTTAGACGTAAAGCAAGATGAGTCATTGCTTTTGACCTCGCTATTAGATGTAAAGCATGACGTTGTGTGATTCCTTTCTTGTGACCTCGTTGTTAGATGTAAAGTAAGATGATTCCTTGCTTTTGACCTCGTTGTTAGACGTAAAGCGTGTTCCTTGCTTCTGACCTCATTGTTAGACGTAAAGCAAGATGATTCCTCACTTATGACCTAGTTGTTAGACATAAAGAGAGATGATGATGTATTCCTTGCTTCTGATCAAGTTGTTAGACAAAAAGCAAGATGATTCCTTGCTTCTGACCTCATTGTTAGATGTAAAGAAAGATGTGACTGACATTGAGCTACCAACTTAACCACTGTGACATTGAGTCAGTGTAGTACTCTGATGTGCCAGCCTAGTGCTGTGATGAAGTATCATTTTTACTGATACATTTTGATGCAGATGATGATGGCATTCTTTCGAGAATGATGATGATACCGATGAAGAAAACTTTCGATGACTCGTAAATATGCTAGCCAATGTTTCAAGATGATATTGACGATACTGTCCTCCTGATGCCACTGATGATGCAGACCTCTCTGGCCTGATGCTATTGAAGAAGACCCTTCTTGTTAAGGGGGAGTGTTGAAATAATGTAATTGTGGAGAGTATTATTATTATTATTATTATTATTTTATTCATTAGATTAATCCCCATTGTGGATTAATCATGTTAGTAATTGTATTAGGACCAAATCCCCTTTTGTGGATTGGTCATCGGAAAATTGTAATAGGCAGAATAAGAAGTCGGCCCCAGCAGTTATTATTGAGACCCAAAATTAAATTAAAGGTGGGTTTACCCACCCAGAGTGAGAGGTCGCCCCTGCCAGTGAAACCCTTTCACACGTGCCAGTCTTGTATATATAGGGAGGCTAGTGCCTCACTTTAACACACAACTCACTTGCTCATTCTCTTATGAGGCAAGCTGCAATTACCAGTTGGAGAGAGGAGAAGAAGAGTGGCACATCTTTTAGGGAGGACTATCTATATTGGTTTGAGTTATCTCTTGAACATTGTATTAGCAATTTATGATAAGGAAGTTTTTGCTGGGTTTTCTTCCCCTAGAGGGTTTCCCAGGATAAATGTTGTGTCTCTTGTGAATGTGTATTTCTCAATGATCTTGTTCTTATGATGCTCTTATCTATTGAAATGCAAATAACTATAATAATGGCATAAAAATTAACACCTATGTCGCCACATAACTTCACCAAAGCATCAGCTTTAAAAGTAGCCACATTATCAAAGGGGTCTTTCCAATAGAGCATATTTTCATTGATACAGAGCTTGATTGGCTTGAGTTTTAGTTCTCTCACCTATGTTTGATTCATCTCTGGAGGGGTTGCAAGGTTCTGCAACAATTATACTATACTGTTGTACCATTCACAAGAAGACAAATGGGCTGAAACTGGTTGATCATGACTGTACTTTTCAACTGAGATTTCAGAGTGTGCATCCTCTGCATTTATGTTAATGAAATTAATACCCAAAACCTCACAATTCTCTTCAACAAGAAGTTTTTCCAAACCCTGACCCTTTATCAATTTGGTTGGATTAATATCAATGTCAAACTCAATGATTTTGGCAATCCACTTGGCTCTTTTCCCATCTATATCTGGTTGTATAAGTACATCTCTGACTGAACTAGATGGTACATAAGATATAAATTTACATGTAAGATATAGATTCTAAAATCCTTAAGTGACTTGATCAAAGCATAAGCTTGTTTTTCAGTGTGATCATACTTTACCTCAACATCTCTTATCGTATTGCTAAAGAATGCTACTGGTTGTTCCTTCCCTTGATCATTTCTCTGAAGGAACACTGCCACAATTGTGTCATTAGATGCAAATGAAAAGATGTAGAAAACTTTACAATAGTCTGGGTTGATCAAAGTAGGAGATGACATAAGAGCTTTCTTAATAGCTTCAAAATAATCCCTTGCTGCATCATTCCATTTAACTTTTGAATCCTTCCTTAGCATACCAGTGATGTGTTTAATCAATTCTACAAAATTAGGAATAAATCTCCTAATGAATTTAATTTTTCCAAGAAATGATTGAATGTATTTCTTAGATCTAGGAATAGATATCTTCTGAATAGCTTCTACTCTTACAGGGTCAATATTTATTCCTTCAACAGTCATTATGTGCCCCAAAATATTGCCTTCTTTCAATGAAAACTGAGACTTCTTTGGATTGAGTGAAAACGCATACCTTATGCACTTCAAGAACGTCTTCCTCAAATGTTGCAAATGTTCTTTATGGCTGTGAGAAAACATTGTTAGATCATCCAAATATATCAAAACGAACTTATCTTTCTCACATACAAAGGTAATTTCCATGTCCCTCTGAAAGGTGGCCCCAACATTCATAAGCCCGAAGGGCATCTTGGCATACATAAAACTACCCCAAGGAGTTGTGAAGCCTATCTTTTCTTTGTGATCTGGATGTACTGAGATTTGGTTATAGCCTAAAAAAACATCAATAAAATACATGACACTAGCTCCAGACACTCTTTGCAAGATATGCTCCATCTTTGGAAAAGGGTAGTTATCTTTCTTGGAACACTTGTTCAAGTTCCTGAAGTCAAAACACAACCTAATTTCCCCATTCTTATTCCCAACAAGAACTAAATTAGAAACCCACCCAGAATATATTAGTGGAATGATAATTTGGGAATTCAATAACTTTTTAATTTCTTTTTCCATTATGGGTAGAAGAAGAAGGCTAATAGATCTTAGTTTTTTCTTGAATGGGGTGGCTTCTTTATTCAAAGGGATTTTATGCTCAATCACTTGAGTGTCATAGGTTTTTAAGTCACTGTACTCCCATGCAAACATGTTTGAAAACTTTTTCATCAGGCTTCCATAATCAAATATTTTTTCTGCAGTCAATTGTGTGGACAAATTTATGGTTTTTGGGCATTGTTCATCTCCTAAATTGTACTTAAAGACAACAAGGTCTTCTTCTTTCTTGTCAGGATTCAAAGGCAAATCATTTTGGTCAAAAAGTTTCTTAAGTGGTACTAATCCTCTTGGGATTTGATTATTAGGAATTTGAATAATATCGTAGCATCCAATTTTATTTTTCAACCTATATTTTTTGACCTTTTCATCAATCTCATTTTCTTGATCTATGTGGAGAGCAGAAAATTCATCTATAACTTCCAAGAATCTAACCAATTCCTCATCATCTTGAAACACTTTCCAAAATTTTACATTGTCTGGCAAGGAAGGTCTATATTTAACTTGAATTTCATAGTTAAGCTTTGCTGGCAATGGTGGATTAAATGTACTAGCTGAAATAGCTAATGAATCAATAAGTTGATTCATTTTTCTAGGAATATATGAAATATTGAATGCTAGAAAAGAATCAATGAGATTCCATACCTCATCTCTATATGCCTTAAGCCTAACATGTTTGTCTTGAAAAGTGTTCTTAATTTGTTGAATTATCAGATCAACATCTCCATATACCTTCAACCTCTGAATATTCATGTCCTTATCAGCATTTAAGCCCAAGACTAAGGCTTTGTATTCTACTATGTTATTTGTCATCTTAAAATCCAACTTGAAATAAAAATGAATTGTTTCTTTGGAAGGTGAAACAAAAACAACACCTGTTCCTACAAATTCTTTTGAACAAGAACCATCAAAGAACATACTCCAGATAGGAGTGCTTTCCACTTCTGAATATTGGTAAATAAGATTTCAAAGCTGCAAAGATGATGACTAAGAATTATCAATATGAAGTATACAAGATCCCAAACCTGTATCAACTGAGTATATTGGATGATTTGTAGGCTCCTTCTCATCACTGATAATATAGGTTGATTGTGCTTCCCTATAAAATCTCCTTTGTTCCCCTCCAAATACCAGGACAATTGCATAAGAAAGGTCATTTTGCAAGGTGCCTCCTAGCCTTTTAATTCATGCTCTAGATAAGAGCATGCCAAATTTGGGTGGCACATCAGCTACCACAATGTCCATTACCATGCTCCTTATAGATAACAAAGATAAGGAAATTGCTAGATCTGTAATCAAGCCAAGGCACTTAACCTTCCTAGAGTTGAATGAGAATAAATCATGATAATATTTGGTAATTTCTAAACCCAACTCATCCATGATTTCTCTTGGCATGAGGTTATGAGAAGCTCTTGTATCTAAAAGGAAATTATGCAGAATGTTATCATGGATGTTCAAGGAGACATAAAAAGGTGGAGAGGTTTCCTCATAGTCTTCAACCATTGGGCTAAGGAAAATAGTAGGCTTATCATCTTGGAGGTTTACAACATCATCAACAACTAGCATGGATTTAGGCTTAAGGGCTTTGAGGATGGTTTGTTTGAAGGTATCACTCTTCATTAATTCCATGAGTGGTATGGGAATTTTAACCTTCTGAATTTTTGATTCAAAACTAAATGAAAAAAGGAACTTTGTCAGGGTTTCTTACCTCATGCAGAGGATATTTAAGAAGTACTTGATCCTTTGTTTGAGGCTGATCTTTGTTTGGTTGTTTTTTTGCAGGGGAAACAACTTTTTTGGGAGGAGCTTTCTCAACTTGCTTGCTATTATTTTGTTTAGATATCAAATTGTACCTATTCTGATCATCAGCTTGAAAAACAGATCCATCATTTGAATCATGATTAGCTTGCTGACTAATCAAAGCTTCTTCATAAGCAGTCTGTGTCAAGAAAGATGCATCACCTTTATCTCCCCAAAAATGAATCTCATCATCTTCTTCTGGCTGATCTTCCTCCATTACTGTGTTCTGAAAAGGGGCTTTAATATTCTCATCCTCATTAGCATTTCTATTCCTTTGTAAAATCAGATATTGCTCATTATTTCTTCTATAAGGATTTGGATTTAGAGGAATAAAAGCGTTAGGATCTCTACCTTTTCCAGGCTTCTTTTTTTCAATCTTCATCTTGGACAATTCAGAATTCAAAGATTCTATCATCTTAGCCATCTTTTCAATATTGGGATCAACACTTGATGATGCGGCTTCTCCTTTTTGTTTCCTTCTATCTCCTCTACCTTTCAACCTTTCTGCAACAAGGATGTTAGTTTCCACTTCAAGTGTTGCATCTTGCATATCAACCAATGTAACAGGTCTCCTTTCTCTTAACAACAAACACAATTCATAACCAAAGGCATTAACATATGTGATTTTTGTAGAGGTAGCAGTAGGCTTGATTTTAGCTAGGATATTGCTATACATCTAGTTAAATTTCTTGGTAAAGTCTAACACTGATTCACCACTTTCCCTTCTTAAGTTCCTAAACTTTTTAATGTAATAAAGAAAATCCTTCTTATCCCCCCATTGTTTTAAGAAAGTATCATATAAAACTTCAATACCTATTATGGTTCCTAGTTTTAATTCTCTAAACCATCTCCTAGCCTCTCCATATAAACTTTGGAAAAACACTCTCATCGATACATCTTCCTATGTGATATTTAAGTTATCAACATAACTATAAAATAATTCAAGATGCTCTTCAGCTGTAACCTCTTATGTCCCTAAAAATTTAGGCATGTACTTTTGATAGTCTTCAATAGGCATTGCATTCAGAGGATTAGGAAAAACTAATGGTGTATATCTAGCAACTATGATTCTTTCCATCTTAGTAAGATTTTGAGGTGTTGTTGCCATGGTGGTGGTAGATGTAGATGTACTAGAAGTTTGGATAACTAGGGACTGAGATGAGGCTGATATAGAGGATGAAGTTGAGGTAATGAGAGGAAAAGATATTTCTGGACTTTCAATGGAAGAAGGGAAATAAGAATCTCTATATAATTTAGACAATAACTTAGCAAGGTTTTCTTCTCCTTTTATAAAAAATTCATGTAAGACAAGCTCAACTGCAGGAAGATTTGTATGAATGTAAATTGAATTTGGTTCAGTTTCAGACTGAGAAGATTCTATAGACGATGAACAAATGTCTTCTTTAAAAAATGGTGAACTACCTTCTTGAGTAAGATCAGAAGATCCTTGAACTTCTAAAACTACTTTTTCACTATCATTTTTTGAGCTTATAGTTTCAACACGTGTTGGTTTTATTAATCGATTTTTTGGAAAAGACACAAAAGGATTTCTAGAGATCCCTGAACTTGAAGATCCCTTCCATAATGTCTTTCCTTATTTGATGATCCTTTCACGATTAGATACTGGATCAATTAGTGGCTTCTAAGGATTTGCTCGAGTATGTGCCTTCTTAGGAGCCACAATGTACCAATGGAGTCGCCAGATAGAAGATTACAACAAAACTAATGCCATGCCTTTGTCTATCATCAAAAGTTGAGACTATGTCCTCTCCCAGAGAAGCTTGCTTCACACTCCTTTCCCCAGCAACGACGCCAATTTGTTATCACTCAAAGAGTCACTCAAGGTTGTAGGTTGAGTAAGCTTGGTAACTTAATCAAATGTTCAATAAAACGTATAAAAATGGATGATAAAATGAATAACTCATTCAATAACTCCTTCACTCAAGACACTTGAACATATCCAAAAAATATAAGGCTCTCAAAAGGTATTGCTCAGATGGTTTTTAAACTCAGATGGATGGAGAACACTCACTATACCAGCCAGATCATGTATATTTAAAATATAGATGAAAGACTGATTATAACAAGGAAGAATACTTATATTTCTGCCTACCAATGCAATGATTAAAAGACATTAATCAGTCACTATGTAAACAAAACAAATTAATATGACATTCAATATAAGTACAGGAAAATAAAAATGAACAAAGGTTTAAACAATAACAGTGAAAGAAGCTTATGA
>ML779170.1:110562-121853 GCA_009831015.1 Picea engelmannii
CCCCCCCCCCCCAACTGTTAAGATAGAATGGTCGGGGGGATCCGAAAAATCTTATCAACCATAGATCTGAGCGCTAGCACCTCCGCCGTGTATCTGTGCATTGTCTTTAATTTGTGAGTGCAAACTCATATTTTCTCTGAAAACTTAAGATAAGCACTTTAAGTGGGGTTGTCCAAGCTTTCCCTGTTTTTATCACCATGGGGTTAGACATTCAACTTTCAAACATCAAAGATAGGGTTCAACATCGATCATCATGCTTGTTTTATTGAGATAATTAAAATTACCCTATGCTCTAACCTAATTAACTATGACATTTAGCCCAAATTAAACTGTTGGACTAAGAAATTACTCTATCCTGGGGTTATTTGACCAAGATTAGGCAGTTTGGTCAAATTTATTCACTAGCTAACCTAATTTGCTTGGCTAAGATTAAACAGTTTAGCCAAGCTTACTCACTACTCCTATCGACATCAATTTAAAGGACTTGGCCATGTTTAAACTGTATGGACTAAGTCATTGTTATTGCATGGGGCTCTATTTAAAATTCTTTTATGCCCTCTTTTATTCTTTTTCTTTCTTTTCTTTCTTTTTTCCTTTTCTTTTTCTTTTTCTCAATTTATTTATAGAATGGAAAATCTTTTGACAAACAAAACATTAAAGTGATAACATTTTCAGTCACCAGTTGATCCTATAAATTATAGGGTTATAACAACGGCTCCACCTGGGGATGGTACTCTCCTTATGAAGTGCCAAGAATCTCGTTTTCTAATGTTTTGAAAAAAAATTCTCTATAGTTTCCTTTGTTGTATGATTTGTTTTATTTTTGAAAATTTGATGACAATGTTCAGTGGCTTAGGGCCTTCTCTGCGGGCTTCAACCGTCTGATCAAAGTTATTCACTCAAAACTTGTAAGCAAAATGAAATGATTTGTACAATGGAAAGGTGTGACTGAAGGTCCCTACTGAGGAGGTGAATAGTGCTTCAACATTTTTCCATTCACAGGTCCTCCTGATAGATTGGTCCCATCACTGTTGTTGAGCAAGAAAGCATTATTTCCTTTGAATGCTTGAATCATGTAAGGTCCCTTCCATAGACTGTCGAATTTTCCATGCTTCCCCTTATCTTCATTTTGAGCATCCCACATCAAAACTAGATCACCTAGCTCAAAGTCATCTTCTTTAGTTCTTTTATCAAAGATCTTTTTTATGCTCTCCTGGAAAACCTGAGTTTTATTTTATACTTCTTCTCTAGACTGTTGTAAGTGGATCATATGGTTTATCCTTCTTTGTGAGTCATTTGGCTTGGCTTGCATCTCTTGCAATAGTTTCATGACAGGAACCCCTAAGGAGGTAGGAAAAACTGCTTCAGTGCCATAGACCAACTGATATGGAGACATACCAATTGACCTCTTGGTGGTCAGTCTGTCGGCCCACAGTGCGAAAACCAGCTTGTTATGCCATGAATTTTTGTTTTCTTGCAACGTCTTCTTAATAATGTTCACCAGGGTTTTATTGGATGACTCAGCCAACCCGTTTCCCTGAGGGTAATAAGCTGTGGAGTGTCCCAAACCGATATGATACTGGTTGCAAAAATCTATGAGCTTCTTAGAACAAAAAGCAGCTGCATTGTCAGTTATGATTTTTCTTGGGCACCCAAAACGAGACAAGATATTATTTTCTAGAAATTTAATAATGACAGAATCAATAGCTTGCCTGCTTGGTATAGCTTCAATCCATTTTGTAAAATAGTCCATAGCAGTAAGAATCCACCTGTGCTGGCCCGAAGAGGGAGGATGTATTCCTTTTGCCCTCGAACACCTGACATTTATGACACAAAGTCGCCTTCCGATGCACATCAACAAATAGTGTAGGCCAATAGAACCCATCTCTGAGAATTTTATTAGGTGTGGTCTTTCAGCTCAGGTGACCACCATAGTCTCCTGTATGAAAATCTTGTAATACTTTGTCAGCTTCATCTTTTAACAGAAAATTCAACAAAATACCTCCAGGATCCTTTCAATAAAGAGTTCCTTTTAGAATGCAAAATTTTAATGCTTTCAATTTCACAAACCTAGATTTAGTTTTGGTTAGACCAGGGGGAGCTTGTAAGTTATGCAAAACAAATACCAGGTCTGCATACCATGGAGAGTTTAGAAATACCTCTTTCATGCTTGGAGTTGCCTGCTCTCCCTATTCATCTACTGCAGCTAAGAAATTAATATCAAGAGCATGGAAATTGGATTCAGCCATTAACTTTGCTAGACCTTGACCTTTAATCAGTTTAGTAGGCTTAATCTCTATGTCATACTCCAGAATGATAGCAATCCATTTTCCTCTTCTGCCATCTGGATTGTCCTGGGTTAAAATGTCCTTCACTACTGCATTCAGAACATATGCGATGGTGTGGGAATGGAGAATATATACTCTAAAATCCTTTATGGCTTTAAACAGGGCAAAAGCTTGTTTCTCCATTATTTTATAATTCAAAGAAGCATCTCTTAAAGATTTACTGAAAAAGGCTATGGGTTGTTCATACCCTTCGCTGTTTTTCTGTAGTAATACTGTTGCAATGGTATGTTCAAAAGCGAAAGAAAAAAGGTAAAAATCCTTGGTGAAGTTAGGACTGATCAAGATTGGAGCCTGTGTGAGTGCATGTTTAACTTGTTCAAAAGACTACTTGGATTCAAAGTCCCATTTTATTTTTGTGTCTTTTTTTAACATGTTGGTGATGTTCCTGAGAAGCTCAACTAGGTTAGGTATGAATCTTCTCAGAAAGTTTATTTTTCCAATGAAAGATTGTAACTCTTTGATATTCCTTGGGTGTTCTAGTTTCTGAATGGCTTCTATTCTGTTGGGATCTATCTTAATTCCATCCTTAGAGATTATGTGCCCCAACAGTTTACCTTCCTCTAATCCGAAAAGGCTTTTCTTAGGATTCAGAGAAATCCCAATTTTTTTGCACTTCTCAAACACTTATTTGAGATGTCGTAAGTGCTCATCATTAGATTGGGAATAAATAGTTACGTCATCCAAATAAATGACAATAAATCTGCCAAGTTCTTCCACAAAAGCGATGTCCATCACTCTTTGGAAAGTGGCCCCAGTGTTCATCAACCCGAAAGGCATTTTCACGTACATGAAGGTACCCCAAGGTGTTGTGAAGGTTGTTTTCTCTTGGTCATCTAGATGAATGAGAACCTGGTTATAGCCTGAGAAACCATCCAGTAAGGAGGTTTGGCTGGATCCAACTACCTTTTGTAATATGTGGTCCATTTTTGGCAATGAGTAGTTTCCTTTTAGGGAAACCTTGTTTAGGTTTCAGAAATCAATGCAAAGCCTGATTTCCCCAGTTTTCTTTCGAGTTGGGACCAGATTTGAAACCCATTTGGAAAATCGTAAGGGGACTATGATTTTAGCATCATACATATTTTTAATTTCTTTTTCTATCAAGGGAAGTACCTTGGGATTGATTCTCCTAAGTTTCTGTTTGAAAGGTTTTTTATCTTCTTTTATCGAGATCCTATGTTGTATGATGCTCGTGTTGTAAGATTTTAAATCTTCATATCCCCAAGCAAACACGTCCACATATTCCTTGAAAAGTTCAATGTATTTAAGTTTCTACTCAGGGGGTAAAGATTTGGAAAGTTTTACCACCTTGGGTTTCTCTTCTGTCCCTATGTTACAGTCTTCAACCTCTTTACCACTGGCTTCAATTTTAGGTTTTTTAGCTACATCATTAAAATCAAATAAGTCTTCTAACGGAACTAAACCGCTAGGTAAAACATTACTCTTTAAATGAAAAACATAATATTCTATCTCATCTTCTCCTAACTCTCCTGAATCTATTTTATTTAGACTATTATTTCCAAAAACGGATTTATTTACACTCTCATCATCATTTTCTGAGTCTATGCTTGTACACTCGAAATCATTTTTACATTGTAGAAAATCTTCAATTTGATCATCGTTCCCAAATATCTGTCAGTATCTAATGTTTTCTGGGACATTCAGCCTGCACTTCACCTCCACTGTGTATGGGTGAGTGGAACGAAAAGGTATCTTGAATGTAGCCGCTGATGTAGCTAACCCATCTGCTAAAATGTTCTGTCCCTTAGGCATCACTTGCAAATCAACTTTAGTGAAACATTGAAGGGCATCCAAAACAACATTTCTATAAGCTCTAAGACTGGGATGTTTTGCTACATACTCACCTTTAATTTCTTTGATAATTAATTTAGAATCCCCTCTTACCATGATTTGTTTGGCACCAACCTTCTTTAGTAGTTTTAGGCCGAGCATCAAATCTTCATACTCGGCTATGTTGTTAGTGCATTGAAAATTCAGTTTGTAAGAATGGTTTTCCGAATACCTAGATTTGTGATTGTGCAACCAAACTCCTGCTCCAGCACCTTCTTTGCTTACATCTCCATCGAAGTCCATGCACCAGAAATCTGCTGGCAATTCTTCACTTATTATATTTTCCTTCCTTTCTGCCCCAGTGATTTCATGGCCTTCTTTTGGATCAGGTGTATCTTATTCCAACTGAGCGATTTGTTCTACCATACCACCATCATTATACAGGATGAAGGAATCTAGATTGGAGTGTGTAGAGTACAGAGGATAGTTATGGGGATTTTCCTAGTTGCTGACCATATATTTCATCCGTGTATCTCTGTACAGTCTTCTCTGTTGTTCGAATATTGGGATGGTGGCATATGACATATCCAACTGCAAAGTTCCTTTCAACTTGGTCCCCCCAAGACCTGGACAACAACATACCGTATTTCGAGGGAATGTCCGCGACTACAACATCCATAACCATGCTTTTTGCTAGAATTTGAACTAGGGTGATACATAAGTCCTTGATCAACCTGATACATTTGACTTTGCTGGAGTCAAAAGAGTGTAAATCCTTGTAAGGTCTGGTGACCTCGAGTCCCAGTTTTTCCATCACTGCTTTAGGCATCAGGTTATGGGAAGCACCCGAATCTAGCATAGCATTGTGTAGAATCAGGTCGTGTATATTAAGGCTGATGTAAAAAGGAGTGACAGCACTAGTGTCAGTCTGACCATCAACTTCAGGGCCAAACAAGAGTTTAGGTTGATCATCGATAAGGTTTACCGTGTCCGAATGATTCACCGATCCAATGGTTAAGGCCTTCGTGCCTATATCAGGCTCAATGCTCGGCGCTTTGATCACCTGCGAGCGGTAAGTGTTATTAATCATCAACTCGGATAGAGGAATGGGAATTTTCACTTTAGCTAATTCCCCTTCGAGGATGAAAGGAGTAGGTGCTCTGCTTTGGCTCAACAATTTTGATCTGTCCACCATAGTTTTCTGGGTGAAAGTATTTGGTCAGTTGGTTGATGAAACCTCAGTCTTTGTTGATATTTGTAAAATGGTAGGGTTTCTTTTTTCCAGAGTTTCAACATTACCTTTCTCAGGGATCTTTTTGGTAGAAGGTTCAGGAGCTTTCTTGGTTTTGACTATTTTCTTCATTTCGGTTACCTTTTTTGGGGAATTTTCATCTATCTTTTTACTTCACAGATTGTACTGCCTGTGTACCTCCACAATGTCATTTTCAAATGCCTACTATTCAGTCTCTTTGGCTTCCTCACTCACCTCTATTTGAGAAAGAAGGAAAAGTTCTTGCTCTTCCTGAATAAAGAAAATGGCTTCATTATCGTGAATGCCCATGAGGTTTATGTGTGTGTCCTCTAATTCTTCAATTACGTCCTTGCCTTCATCGGTATAATTTTCCTGTCGGGGTGGTATGATCTGTTGATCAGGACCCCTCTATTCTCTTTGATCCCTAGGATCTCTCTGCCTGATTTGAGGAGGATTTCTTCTGAAGTTAGGATTTTGAATTTGTGGAGCAGGTTGGTTTTCTCTAGGAGGATTTATTTCAGCTACAGTAAGTCTCTCCATCATCCTCTCCATTGCTCTAGCTAAGGAATCTAGTTTGGCGTCAGAAGAAGATGTGGAAGCTTCCTCTTTAATCGTGACTCTCCTTTCCATTCTCTACCATGCCCTTTTAGCCAATAGGTTGGCCTCTACACTTATTGTGCTTTTCTGCATGTCCTCCAGGGTGGTGGAGTTCCTTTCCCTTAATTGATACGACATATCAGCGTCGAAACCGTCAGGGAATTTTATCAGTTCCAAACCTTGTGGGGGTTTAATATCGGTTGGAATCACATTGTACAAATTGTTGAAGCGGGTGCAGTAGTCGTGTACTATCTCTCCTTGATTCCTTCTAATGTTTTTGTATTCTAACAAGATGTGGAGAGGATTTTTCTTTACCTCCCATATGTCTAGAAAACTTCTTTGAAACGCTGTAAGGTTGACCACTGAAGCAACTCGTAATCCTTTGTACCATTTCTTAATGTCCCTAGTCAGACTCTGCGCAAAAAGTCTCATTTGAACATCAACTTCATCCACTTCCTGCAAGTCAAAATAGTCATTCATTTTATCAACGTGTTGTTGTGCGTTCAAGGGCCATGTACCATTGAATTGTGGGAGTCTCGTTTGATAATCCTGGGGCATATCGTGTAGAGGTACGGCCAACACCAAGGGAGCATATCTGGCTGCCATGATAGGTGGAGGGGGTGGGAGAGTAACCTGAATGATAGTTGGGGCGGTGGCAGAAAATGAGGAGGATGAGGGACTAGCTAGCACAAAGTGAGAGGTTTGAGGTTTTGTATTGGGAGATAGTATTTCAGGGGTCCGGGGTTGCAGGGCGGTTAGATCTAAAATGGTTTCAGTCACAAAGCTATCAGATTTCGTTCTAAATAGGCTTTTTTCAAAAATGGTGTCAAAGTTGAGATCTTGAAGGGCAACAAGTTCCTCTAGAAGAGAAGGGGACCCGTGAAGGGGACTATGACTCCCTGAACCTTCTGCAATGGTCTTCTTTTTGAGTAACTTTTTTGGATTATCAGTTGCTATCACAGGTTTCGGGTCTGGGTGGGATTGAGTATAAGCTCTTTTAGGAGCCATATTTTTTAATTTTTATATATTTTTATTTTTATGAATCCGAAATTACTAAGTACAAGCATTTAACAAACTCTGAACATTATTTCTTTCTCAGATTTATAATTTGTTCAAAAACAAAGTTTTCTTCTAGGGAAAAAGAAACCATGGGGTTGAATGTTTGTTTCGTTCCCCAGTATGGTCGCCACTATGTTAATGCTCTGTAAATTCCTAGAGCTCACTAGAGTAGAAGAAATTTACAAGAGGTAACTTTATCCAACCACTTCGAAACTGGAATCTAGCCCTACCAGCTTCAGAGAGGGATATCTATGTATGTTTTAGCTATGTTTTAACTTTGAGATATTAGGATAGTTAAACAAAATAAGATTGAAAAGGTTTCTTTTTGTTTTTGTTAAGTTGGCTAAAAAGGGTTTTACGCCTCCATTGGGCTATGAGGTTTGTATTATAAAGATAGAGGTCTAAACAGAAATTAAAAGATTCTTTTCACAGGGCAACATAATGCATTCATTGGATTCTTTAGCAGTAAAGTGATGAATAGCAGAAAAGATGAGAATATCAATTAGAGTAAAAAAGCATTTAAGAATTTCTTCACTGTAATATCAAAAAGATAAACATTAAGATCTTTCAAAGCCAGAAAAAGGGTATACAAAGATAAATCCTGCAACATGTGCTACTTTTAAAAGATTAGATTAGAAAACAATATGATAACTGAGGGAGAAATTTTTCTCGATTTCCAACAGTGAAACACGGTTGTTAACAAAACTTCATCAATTTGAAAATCTGCTAATTCATCCCTAAATTCTTTTATAGCTTCACAAGATATAGGATTTGCCACATACCAACAACCCACACAAGATCGTAGAGAACCACCTGACCTAATTCAATATGAAAATATATGTACACGAAGACTCCCCATACGATGAAATATTCAGGGGAGTCAGGTCTTATGAAGAGATACAGAACATGTTCCAAACCCTGCCCCCTGATCAACATGCATGCTTCCTCAGTTTCCAAAGGCACATACAGAAAAGCTTGCCGAAAGTACTACATGGATAATTGGTAGCCACTTCACCTACACAAGAATCTATACCTCCAGATTTTGAACCAAGGAACTCTGGTAAACATGATATTGAGGAAACCCCAAAGAGTTCTGAGGTTTTAACTCAAGAATTAAAAGTTTCATTATCAAGTCCACTAGGCCCTTAGGAAATGACTCAGATCGAATCCTTCTTAAAGTAAGGGCATGATGCATCTCTTTCGACACCAACTACACCCACTGCTAACACAGTAGGGCAACAACCGTCTATGGAGATCAATACTCCTATTACTTCATTGACCCCTATGCAGTCAAGTTTCGGGAATCCTAGTTCCGAAGTCATTTATGTGGGTGATCTTATCCCAATCTTTCCTGAAGAGATATGCCTCCTTGAGACTTCTTCTTCAGCAAGAAAAGGAGGGCCATCGTCAAATGAGAAACACAGAAGAAGGATGGGGTAGTATCCAAAAGGCAGATGATGTTATATGATGAAATTAATCACGACGATTCATAATTTGTGAAGGAAGTTGCAGGTTCATTGGGTTCCTTTGCCACCACAAATCAATGGTTAGTGGAAAATTTGGCAGAGAAAATAAGACATAAAAACTTATTGGTGGGCAGTTGCAAGATCAAATGTTGTCCATGGAACAGACTATAAAGAATAAGATGAGCCAGGAATTTGAACAAATCAGAGCTTATGATGGGCATCAAATCCAACAGCTGCAGGCTAACCTCAAGGAGCTCCATCAAAATTCACATGCCAACAAAGGATTGTTCACTCAACGTGATGAGGAAATAAGGCAATTGCAAGACATATTAGACCTGACTGAAAGTACATCAGTAGATATCTCAACCTTCCGAATTCAAGCATTGGAAATTAACGAGAAACTAGAAATGGATTGAAAAGATCTTTTTATGAAGGTTGATGCCATCCAGAAATGCTATCATGAAGTAGACATTGCTCTGAAGGATGTATACTCGCTTAGCTCGAGCTAAGTTTAAAGATTCCATCATCTTGGCACAGAAATATAATGTCCCTAATTTTCCTTGGCTTTCCCCTTCTTAACAAATAAGAGGTGATATGGCTCTGAAGGTATGAGAAAAGAATCTGGTAGAAATCAAGAGATTGGCCAGGGAGGTAAGGGACGCTTTCCAAGAGGCATTATCATATTTAGACCAAAAACTCATTGATTTTGAGGGAAGCAGTATCGCAGAGGCCTTGGGGCAAATCAATATTGAAATGAAACAACAAAACTCCAGAAAGGGAAAAGAGGAAAATATGGTATCCATTCAGGAAATAATCCAGATTGACCTTAAAATAAATAAATGGCTAGTGAACCCAAGTTCATAGTTTCAAGCCTTAGCTCAAGAAGTGAAAAGAATCTGAGAAAGGCTACCTCAAGTAGAAAGGAAATTATACACTTTTGAGGTGAATGAAAAGATTGAGCCATCAAATATGGTGGTGGAATTTTTACATAGATACGACCAATGCATCGAGCAAGGAAAAACAAGCACAGTCTTGAGAAGGTGAGAAAATGTTATTGCATTACATAACGTGGCTGGAAGGACAGATAGCAACATGAATACAACGTCTAAATTATTATGTTGGATTATTAAGAAGGCCAAAAGACATATGTGTTTGACCTAGAGGAATGAGGAAAGGAAGTGTTTCTACCAACAAACGAAGAGATAGAAGATATTTCCAACGAAGCTCATCATTCTCTATGTATTGTTTTCTTCTTTCAAATATTTGCTATTTTTAATTATAAGAAGTCCAACTGTTTTGAGTTGTGACAAGTTTTGTATAAATACATAGATCCAAGATCTATCAATGGTTGCTTCTTTCTGGATGTAAAATATAAAACTCTCCTTTTGAGTATTAATACAAATGTAAACATAGATTCCAAATTTTGTTCAGTTTGGGTTATGTGTTTCTTCTGTTTTTCCATATCTCAACATTTCTTTATGCAATTCCTTGATAAATGTTTTATTTCAATTTAGTACAACAACTACTGTAATCGTATTGCATCAGTAATTCGTTAAGTAAGTAGTTTTTCCTCTGCATTTACTGTGAGTAAATCAAGACCTGCAAGTTGTGAGAATTACTATAATTTATACTTTATTCAAAGGTGCACTACCTATTTTATTCCACTGCAACAAGGTGAGACTCTTAAGTAACTGATGCTTTACTTTGCTTAACAGTTTTGTAAATTTCCCTCACACCATTTGATATTACAAATTGTGACCCAAACACGAAATACAACCTCTGTGCTGCCATATTGTTATTTTCATTTAAGGATATTTTCTCTTATAACTAAATGTAGAAAAAACAATCTTTAAAAACATTTTCTTCAAACTTTCTTGATGCCTGACATTACTCTTTGAGCCTTAATTTTAATCTTGGGAACAATAAGAATATTCTTTGAAGTTACAATATTTCAACACTTCCATTCTATCCACAAGTTTTTAGTTTTCTCTATATTTATTATTAACATTTATTATTTTTAGGAGAAGGCGAGCTTGTATGCACCCATTCTTGGATCAGGCCACGTATACCCTACCATATACATGGGGGCCTTTAGTTGAAGGCACATTTACATGTGCATGTCACTAAAGGATACCATGTGTATGGACACAAAGATGAAAATATGACTAATAATTTTTTTTTAATGAAATGAAAGGGTGCAAGAATGGTGATAGAGTGGTGAGAGAGAGAGAGAATGAGGAGGTGTTGGGTCTAATTGATGATGTCAATCAGAGTTTATTTAATGTCAACCCAGGAAGGTAAACTTAGAAGGTCTACCTAAAATATATAGATCTAGAAAGATTCCTAATATGTCCGAGATCTTAAAGTTCCCTTACAAGAACATATTCATCAAAATCTCTTTCAACAACTAATCAAACCTAGATCTAACAATTGTCAAGATCCTAAGGTTCTCTTACAAGAACACCTGAATTTTAGGATCTCCTACAATATTAGAACATTTAACAAAAATTTAAAAGATGAAACGAAACAAACCTAAATCTAATAATTGTCTGAGATCTTATGGTTCTCTTACAAAAACACTTTCAAATAAGATCCTTCCAGTATTAGAACATTTAACAAAACTTTAAAAGATGAAATCAAAAAAACATAAATTAAGTTATACCTAAAATAAGCAAATAAGCATGCAAGTGAGGCCATGGGGGCCCTCCATAACTCCACAAGCACACCACTTCAAAGGAGACTCAAATGTGGAAGCAAAATATGATTCTTTATTTCAAAATC
>ML779170.1:122499-135249 GCA_009831015.1 Picea engelmannii
GGATGAGAGTTGTGCACGTGTGGCTGCAAAATTCTGTTCATAATCTTCTTTACCTGGTTGTGAAAATGGTGGATGAGATCGAAAAAGTGAATCTTTTATTGTTACTGCATCTGTTGCTAAATCTGCTGCTGAATGTTCGGAATTTGCTGCTGCTAAATCTGTTGCTGGCTCTTCTGCTGAATGTGACTGAAAATGTATAAGGCTTGGAAGGTATACAAAATTCAGAATTTACACTTTCCCCCAGCCTTATTTATTGACTTGTCCTCAAGTCATTTACATCAAAAACTGAAAAAGAACAAAAATAAATCTACTTCCTCTGCTACAAAATGATTGGTCTTCAAGTCTTCAACGCTTATTGGCACAATTCTAGTCATGTGAATAAATGTTTCGGTGTCGAACATAACAAGAAATTGTTAACTTAGTGGCCATTGATGAATGCCACTAGTCAACACGAGAGCTCCCACCATTGATTCCAATGGGAGTCAAGATGCCCCGAACACATCTTTCTAAGTATGAATGTATGTGTTGTTGTCAAATAATCAGAAGATCCAATGAACAAGGGACATTGATGTATTCCCTTTGTTTATCGGCATGATAGCTTTCCCTTAAGGCATGCAAGCTTCAAGGTGTTGTTTAGAAAAATATTTAGACTCAAGGACTTTGACTCAATGGTGTATGGAAGGAAGGGTTTATTTGCAAGTGTAGGAAAAATGAAACTGACAATGAATATGTAAAGTGGGCCAAAAAGCTTGTAGATGAGCCTTGTTGGTTTTATTGGTGAGTTAGGATTGAAGAGAATGAAGTGTAATGGGAAATGGATAATGACTCTGTTGGCAGCCAATTCACATTTTTTCTATTGTCTTATAAGCTGCCTACACCAATGTTTTGCAAACATCAATTTTTCGTCGCAATTTTCAAATAAACGACACTTTTATTTTTTGCGACATTTGCACATTTACCTTCGTTTTGTTTTCACGACTGTAAGCGTGAAAACTTAGTCTTTCGAAGTCGCATTGAAATCATTATTTGAACTGTCATGATCCTTCTTGTCGATATGTCTATTGCGCTTACTTTTCACTTATCGTTATGCAGCTGGCAAAACTTTCGAACTTTACTCATTGGACATTCTTGTATTGATTGTGTGACTTGGTTTCATCGAGTTCGTAATGCATTGGCATTTGGATTTGCATTTTATTTGACCTACTTGACCATTATTTTCATGAAAATACATAGGTGTTATGGTTAAACCCTTCATATATATCTTTTAATATGATACCTATGTTCGTGTTTTCATAACTATTGGCATTTTGATTATATGAAGACCCATTGGCACATTGGTTAAAATCTTGATATGAGCTGATACATTGGCACATGGTTAAACATTTGGTATCGGTTTCAAATTGTATGATTGATGGTTTAAAACTATGGCACAACGTTGATTGCGCGCATTGGTTTATACACTTGCCATTGTTTTCATTAGTCATCCAAGTGACATGATTGTTGAACTATAGAATAGTGGGTAGAACAGCTATGAAAGCCAGCGGTTGTACCTTGGCAATAACTATTATGCATGGCAGAGATAAGCTCCACCACCTTCGCACGATGACATTAATTCCTATCCCTTATCCCTGTTTCATTTCTGTTCGCTTGGATAACCCTTCATGCACTCTGCTCCTGTGTGTGCTATGACCCAAACCCTGGCTCGTTTACCATGTGCTCGTCTCCATGGCACCGGTAGTGCGAATTGAGCCGAACAGTAGCCAAGCCTTGCTACTGTTCGACAATGCCCGAAAAGATTTGGAGGATAACGGTTGGCTCACCTTTATTCGGTGATTTGAGGGTTTTAATTTATTTGTGGCACAACAGTTTGACCTGACTTTCGATGGCTGTAGAGCCAAGGTGGGTGACATCCAGTCGGAAATCGATGAGAAGTTTATTAGTTCTGCTACAGGGTTACCCTCCTCGGGACAGCGTTGGTTCAAAAATTCTAAAGTTGAGGAGGTGCCATGGACGCTATTGTTCATCTCGCGAAAGGTCACCTCTTGTGACAGAGGTATGCCCATATTTTCACTTAAACCACGATGGCACGATACTTTGATGGTGGTCAAACAATTTGTGACCTGTGAAGGTCGATATGGATTTGTGTTTCTCTACCACCTGCGTTTGTTAATGAATTTTATGGGATACTCGTTGAATATGCCCTTTTACTTTCAGCGTAGCCTATATAAAATGTCGAAAAGGTTTAAAAGGGAGAAGGCCGACAGTATCCTATTCCACCATGGACTTATTAAACTTATCATTGTTTATCACTTGAGTTTATACGGTGATAGCTAGAGAGATTTCATCACTCGAAATGGTTTTGATGATACAGACCCGGTCCAGGTTGACAAGCCTGTGATTACTGAAGCTAAGGTCAGGCCACCCGTGCCCTTCCACGTCCTACTTCCCTCTCCTAAACCCTCGGCCGACCCTGATGATGACTTACCTGACACTATGACTGAGAAGGTTGAGACCATTAAAAAGCCCGTAAGCAAAAAGGCCAAGGAAAACCCTACTGTTATTGCTAAGGGTAAAAAGAACGCTCGGCTTATTTCAAGGATGGCTAGGAATAAACCTAAGCCCTCTTTTGAGCAGAAGCCCATAGTCCTTAGTGAGGATTTGGACTCTGACATAGAACATTTTCTAGCCAGTGAGTACCCTTACTCACAGGGTTTATGCCCCGAACCACCTTATGATTTCATAGCGAATCTTCCCCCTTTCCTAAGGAATACTCCTAGCTACCCTGGTATCAAACTGCCTAACGAAACCCTTGGAAATGTAATCAAACCCTCACCTGCACTTTCGAAGCCCACACAGTCGTCCTGTGACCAATGTGATTTGTGGTTGGAACGATACTACATCGACGTTCCCATACTTCAATCGAAAATCCATTCGCTGGAAAGCCAAGTTGCAGTGTTGACTAGCCAAAGAGACAAACTCCAAGAAACTGATAAGAAGCAGAAGACAACTAGCTCCATTGTTTTCAAGAATGTTGAATTGGCCACAGCTGTTGTCAACTCCAAATTGTCATGATCAAGCCATCTGCTCATCTTACAGGTATGAATTTTGATATCGTTTTAAGTTTTGTGAATGACCAGGATTAATATAGTGATTGGAATTTGGTCTTCGAATAGCTCTGTTTATATTTCAAAATGGCTATCGTAATGTGTTCATCCTGTGTATTTTTCGCTTTGCTAAAAATAAATGGAATTTCGTTTTAGATACATGAGTTGATCATTCCCAGTTTAGCCACTGATAGATTTTTATCGGATTTGAATGGTCTTCGTTTGGATTTGATTTGTTCATTTGTCTGATTGAGTTAACGAAACTGATGGTTTGCTTTCAATTGAATTTGTTTTGTATCTACTCTGAACATGAAGTTTTTCATGCTCAATTTAGAATACGATCATGTTTGGATTTGATTTCGTTATGGTTCATATGCTGTGATTGGAAAACAATTTCATTGAGCTTGTTTGTTACGATCTTGTAATATGTGTGTCATGTAATCTTCTAAGAACAGGAATACAACTCTGTTCGGTCTCAATTTGGAAAGAACGACTCTGTTTTTATGAAAACAATGCTCTCATTTAAGCCTATGCAAATGCGCCCGAATCGTGGAATGGTTTTGATTTATAATAACTATGTTAAAACCTTAACTGTTCAATTCGCTCTTATTCTGATTGGATTATCCCATATCTTGAGTTGGCAAGATTGTTTTATGAGTTGGATTCGGATTATAATTGTTGCTCTGCTTGATTTTAAATTTGCAAAACGAATTGGTCGACCTAGGTTATCTCTATCAAATCCGGTTATAATCCGTTTGAATGGAACGATTTTGACCAAAGTCAATCGATCTTGTTTGCCCAATTTGCAATGACAAACAATCGGATAATTCTTACGAGTTCTGTTATCAATTAATTGATCCTATTATGATTTCATTTGAATTGATTTTTGCGCCAGCTTGAGTCGATCCACTCGTGGCATGAATCATTTGCTATGTCATTACAGTTATAACGATTTGAAAATGATCTTGTTGGATTCGATTGTATCTCCTGTTGATAAGGCAGCATAACAATTGCCTGTGATTTGTTTTGATTATATCAGTTTCAAATTGATATCAAACGATTTCACAACTGTTGATTATGATTCTGTTCGTTCGATTTTGTGGTAACAAAAGAAACAGAGTACGCATATCTCTATGATCATTTGATTGATCTTGATCCTGTTTGATTTCGAATAGTATAACCATTTCAATTTCAATGATTCATTTTCAAATAGCTATTGGATGTTAATTGAATTTAATTCTTTAAAAAGATTTTCAATCAATTTTAATGTTGATTCTATGTCTTATTTAGACCAGCTACAGAATCGCAAGATTTTGTAGCTAGTCTATAGAATTAGATTTTTATTATTTTATTAATAAAGGATCCTTCTAACTTGTCCATTTTTTACCCTTTTCAGGTAAATTCGAATTGCATGGAACATGTTGGATAGGCTAGGGGATATTTGTGTGTTTTAGTTTTATTGTAGGTTCCTAGTTTAGTTAAACTTGGGATATCTTCCCAGATTTATGTAAACAGTTTTGATAACTTACACAGGGAGGTTTTACCCTGTGGAAAACCTATAAATACTTATTATTTTTTGTAATAAGGATCATCCTCACTTGTGGGAGAACCAGGCTATGGAATTCTAATACAAACTGAGACAGAAGTTGATGTTATGCTACAACTTTTGCTTTTCATAATATCAATTTTTTGTTTCAAGTTTATGCATGTCATTAGCAATTGATTATAGACTACTTTAGCTATCATAGTCTATTGCACAATGATGTGATTTAATTAATGTGATCCATGTCTGATTTCTTTCAATATTTAAAAACACAACAATTACTTTATTCAGTTAATGAATGACAGATTTCTCTTCTTCATCAATTGAATTATTTTGTATAAGTCTTTGCATACTGATTTATTTAACTGTGGAGGTTTATAAATCATATGATTGTTGTGATTTTTATGTCTTGTTTGTCCTGTAATCACACTTGAAGAGCACTGTAGCTATTGTTTACGAAAATCTCCTGGATAATTCGGTGTGGGTTTCCTCCCTCCGATCAGCTAAGACAATCATCATACACAGGGAAAATCTGAAGCATTTCTCCAGGTCAGTTTGTGATTTAGTTTTCGTTAGTTTGTTTAGTATACTATTAGTATTTTAGTTAAATATATTTGTAGTTTAGATTAGTGATTTAGTTTAGTTAGTTTTCTGTTTTATTTCTTGTTCATAAAATTATAAAATCAACAAAAATATTGTACATTTTGTGAATAAGTTATATTTCAATTAGTAGTTAGATAGTTAATTATTTAGAGTTAGTATAGTAGTAGTTAGTAGATTGTATATATAGAATAATTAGTTTTAGTTTAGTTTTTTTTAATAATTAGTTTTAGTTTAGTTTGTTTAATAGTTAGTTTTAGTTAGATTAGTTTATTAGTTTGTTTTATTTATTTTTAGTTAGATTAGTTTTCTTTTTTGTTTTCTTAGGACCTTAGATCGGCTAATGGAGCCGCTAAACCCGTCAGGGTGGTTCATCCCAAACGGCTTGGGTTATTAGACAACCCCGGACCGGTTCCACTCTTCCAGTTGACGGACGGTCAATTTCGCCCGCCAACAGACTCTTGCTGGAAAGAAATGAATTATGGCATACAAACTTTCAAATATAGCAATGGAATGTAAATTCGTGAATTCCGCTAAAAATAGCTGAGTTTGACTAGTCTTTGACCAACCACTTGGAGATGTCGAATTCAAGTGTGGATAGGTTTTTCACCATCCTTGTACATTTAGGAACAAACTCAGCTCTTCCAATTTTTCTAATATTTCATGCAACATGTCAAACGATTAAACTTATTACAGGAAGTTGCAAGAATTCGTAATTTTCTGGAAATTTCGTTTATGTTCATGGACTTGTTCTTTAGAATTTCTCATGAAATTAGTCTTTTGGAGACGAATTGAGTACTCAATTAGTTTCCTTAATGATCAGTTGATCATCCAAAATCTACAAAAAAACTTGGCATAAAGAACATAAGTATGTTCAAAAATAAATGGCCAATTTCTTAGTGATTCCTACACAAAAATAGATGCCAAATGAAACAGATTAAGAAAAATCAAAGTGTTGAAATTAACTCAATTCATGATATTATTATCAATCCATTCTTAACCATGAAAAGTAAATTTACTCCTTGTTTTTGTCAGATAACACATGTGCATGGCAAAGAGCTCGGCATTATAGATTTGTTGTGTCTTGCAAATTAGTACGTATGTTATAAAAGCATACAAGCATACAACAATATGAAGTTGCCAACTCTAAGCAAGTTAATCAACATTTAAATGATCCACCAAATGTTCTTTAAATTAATCTTCCAAATGTTCCAGTAAAAAGAGCAGCAATGAAAGGGTATTTTGAGAATGACAATAGTGAAGGATTTTCAAAAATGTTGTAGTGTCTGTTTTTAGAAATTTTGCCCTCAAACATGACCCTTTTCCACGAATGAAGTATTTTTGGTGAAACATCCAGCCTCAAAAGTCCCTTTGATAGCATGACTTCTTCAATCAAAATTCCTGCAACCTACTGCACTCAAACCTTCTAAATTGGGCACACATCCCCAAAATCTTCTTCCAACTATGCCTTGATGAAAGAGTTGATAACAACACCAGCAATAGCAATGCTTGTTCCAATAGCAGTTTGAGTTGAATTCCTATTACCAAACACAATAGTTGAGAAACCAATAACAAACACCCACTTCAAAACATTGCCAACAGCATGGGTGAGTGGTGCAACCTGCTCCAAGGTATTGGTGGCGAGCTGGTTATACAGGTGGTAGAACATTCCAACCCAGAAAAGGTCAGAAAGGAATTTGACTAGCCCAACTTTAGCAATCGCATCCACAAAACCAAACTGCATCAGTTTAGGGCCTTCAATAATAATTTTCGGAGGAAGGCAGAAGAACAACGCAATAATTGAAATGTAAGCATACACATTTGTGTTGTCCATGCCAGTCATAGCTTTCTTCGAGTATATACTTCTGTAGGTAAATGAAATATTTGAAATCATTGCACTGATGAAACCAGTCATCGATATTATCCTTGCTTTCCAAGAAGTACTTGTTTATCATTTTCAAATTCCTCATGTATAGATGAGTTAGTAAGAAATGGGGGGTTTAAAAGAAACACTGAATTTAAATTAACTATGTGCGAAAATAAAATAAAAAATGCTCCAAACTTTGAACTCCTTTATGAAGATCCTGCTGTCACCAGGGTTCACAAGTTAGTCCATAAAAACAAATGCAGAAAATAATTACTCAATCCTTCTAGTTGCACTTCCCCGGCAACGACGCCAAAATGTTGGGTCTAATTGATGATGTCAATCAGAGTTTATTTAATGTCAACCTGGGAAGGTAAACTTAGAAGCACTACCTAAAATATATAGATCTAGAAAGATTCCTATTATGTCTGAGATCTTAAGTTCCCTTACAAGAACATATTCATCAAAATCTCTTTCAACAACTAATCAAACCTAGATCTAACAATTGTCAAGATCCTAAGGTTCTCTTACAAGAACACCTGAATTTTAGGATCTCCTACAATATTAGAACATTTAACAAAAATTTAAAAGATGAAACAAAACAAACCTAAATCTAATAATTGTCTGAGATCTTATGGTTCTCTTACAAAAACACTTTCAAATAAGATCCTTCTAGTATTAGAACATTTAACAAAACTTTAAAAGTTGAAATCAAAAAAACATAAATTAAGTTATACCTAAAATAATCAAATAAGCATGCAAGTGAGGCCATGGGGGCCCTCCATAACTCCACAAGCACACCACTTCAAAGGAGACTCAAATGTGGAAGCAAAATATGATTCTTTATTTCAAAATCTCCAAAACCAACTCTAAGATTACAATTCTTTCTAATTCTAGGATTACAAGCTTCATATTCTAAGATTACAAAACTTCAGGATTACAAATGGAGGAGATTGTACTCCTATTTATACAATGGGATGAGTAACAAACTCATAATAATCATCCACTAATATCTCTTTAGTTCCATACATCTCTCAACCATCTAGACACATAACCCTCTTTTGTCCTTGATCTTCTCCATGAGATCATGATCTTCTCCATGAGGTTTATCTTCTCAAATTCGAATTTGATCATGTAAGGCCACATAAAGGTGTCTTGGAAGCTTCTTTTGTACCTACACATGTCAACAAACTCATTCTGATTTTTAGGTATAAGTATAAGCGTATTATTTTTTAAAGTTTAACCACAAATCCACTTAAAAATGTTAAGAATTGATAAACTTTGGAAAAGCATAGTTATAACCCAATGATGAGGTAAATGTAATGATGTGGAGGTGATATGAAGGTGATATGAAGGTGAAATGGAAGTAATTGTGAAGGTTTTAGTGAATTAATGGAGTGAGAATAGGGGCTATTTTGAAACCCTATAGGAGGTTTTCAAGAAATTGAAGATCATGTGAAGGTTTTAGATGCTATTCAATGGTGTGAGTTAAATTTTTTTATGAGTGCCCAAACATACAGGCACAAAAGAGATTGTTGCAGCTATTGATTGGATATTGGAATCTAGAGGCTGATGCTTTCATGATAGATGGCCAATACTTGACCATCGAGGTGGAGGATATATACTTCATTACTAGATTATCTCATAGAGGATATGTGGTAAATATTCTATTTTGAGGTGGTATTGGCATGAACATCGAGGATTAGATAGCAAATTATTGAACACCTAGTACTCAGTGGATTGAGAGTCAAATATTGATTCGAAACATAGAGAATTTAAGTCTAAAGGTGATCCTTCAGACTATCACCAGGATTGTAGGGTCTGCTACATTGCACCAATATTCTCAACCACAAATGTTTTACATGGTGGAGTGCCTTCATCCAATGATCTTTTATTGGAGCACCTCTTTGCTTAAGTGTATGAAAACACAATTGACTAAATGTAATACAGGAAATACAAAAAACTTTGGATACAACAGTATATTATGTTTTTTCTTCGAGAGAGAGTCCCCACTATTATTCCACAAGTTTACATGCAACCACATGCACTTAGGGAACCATTCTTACTGTGATGGGCCACAATAATACAATTCTTAGGAGGTGGGCGCATATTGTATGCACATGATGACAATTTCTTCAAATGGTGGGAGTGGCAAATCATCACAATAGATGATTATACTTATGAGGGGATTAATTTTTCCTATGATCTAGATATGCTCGTGCCTCCTAGTGGCATGCTGGGAGCAAGGAAGATTTTAAGGATGGAAATTTGTTTTAAAATGTAGAAACCTTGGTGAATCTAACTAATCCTTCATATGCCAACTATAAATGCTTGGCAATATTTTTGTAAAAGTATTCAAATTTCTAAGGATTTTATATAGTTTGTATAACATTTTGGCAATTTTAAGGTAAAATAATTTTATCATATAGAAATTGGGTGAATCATTTTAAGAATATCGAATCTTTTTTTGGGAAAACCATGGAAAATTAGCCCATGAGCGAAATTTAGCCCCTAAAATCATCCCTGGTTGGGAGAGATATGTAAGATTTTTTTTAATTTTCAAAGTTATTTACTTTTTAATTTTTTTTAATTATTTAAAACGAAAATATTTTTTTATGGATTGAAATTAACAAAACATTATGAACGTGCATATATTGGACCGAGACAACCATAGTGAGACCCTCGTCACCGATGCAGGGGGTGCGGTGAGGCTCAACCAGGCATTAATGGAGACTATATGGAGTGTACTCTATAGAATGTCCAAAAAAACCTAGATCGCCTGACACAACATATTCCCATGGTGCATATCGAGGATTCGCCGAAGCAGATGCAACGAGAATACATTGATGTACCATGGGCATGGGTATGGCTGTTCCGATAACTAGCCAATGTTGTTTTGTGTTACATGAACACACATATAGAGGCAAGGCCCTTGACATAGATTAAATATGATCCTTTTTGCATCAGTATATTTAAAAATATTTAGGGCTAGAGGCCCGATTTTGTTTTGTGATTTCCATGATTTTGTATTATTGGACATGAAAGTAATAATATATACATATCTCTTTTTTCCTTGTTATTTATATTTGAAATGTGTTTATATACATTTATATGTGTGTTTCTTACTTTACAAATGTAACAAATGCCAATCTAGTACATAGTTATCATATGCATTAGATACATTATTCGCACTTCTAAAAACATGAATATATGTAATATAGTTAATATATTGTTCTAGAAGGTGTACCCGTAGGAGTCGTCAGAGCAACCTGGGATCACACACACAATATTGATCGTTTAGTTGCGACACCACCAAATGGGAATTTAGGTGAACTTATAAACATGAGATACCATGCACAATAACGTCTCTTGGGATTTCAATGATGACGCTATACTCATCCACATTGTTCATTGTCCACCCTAGACAAGCGCCTCCAGATACAACCACTTGGCCCTTGTGCGGATAAATCACCCATGCAGTGGAAGCAAGGTTCCGAGTGTGACAACTTGCGTCATCCATGAACCTGACATGGATGGAATATTCCATTGACATCTTCCAATCAAGAAGAGACACTATAATTAATCAAGAGAAAAATGAGATAAACGCTAAAAAACTCATTTTTATAGGAAATAAATACAAGGGAAAATTCCTGAGAAAAAATGCTCAAGCGTAATACCTTTTGGGGTTGAGCCTATTTCTAGGCTTTGAAAGAACATTACCATCATAATCGTATAATTCATAAGCTCCTTTGTGAAGGGCACGCCTCACTATGTAAGGGTCGTGCCACATAGGGTTAAACTTGCATGTGCCTAACATGTCCTTATCCTGATCGTAAATGAGAATAACGTCACTCTCAGAAAATATCCTTGGGAGGAAATAATTGTCATATTGATACTTGACACCTTTATTGTGCATCTCATTTGTGGTGGAAGCATCATGAAGCTTCCCATCTAGTTTCTCTAAGTGAACAAGACTCACTTCTAATTCTGTCATGCCAGGTAGAAGCTTGATCACGATTTTTAAGGAAGATATTTCAGATTCAATAGGAATAACTACTTCCACTCTATGGACGAGTTGGAAAGGAAAAAATATAGTAACAAGTTTGACCGAAGTTCAATGCTCCCATAATACCGGGTAAAGCATCAAATGGAAATTAGATTTTATCTTATTTACAATGCATTGAAGTATGGTCTTGAGATATTTTTTTACAACCTCTACCTGACCATTCTCCTGTGGATAATAAGGAGAAAAATTCTCCTGCTTGAATCCAAATTTTGATGCTAACTCATACATCATTCGGTTAAGTGACTTCCATGGGCAGTGACAATCTCTCTTGGAAATATGAACCTGGCAATAATAGGATTGAACATAAACAAAGTTTCGGTCTCATCGTCGTTCAAAAAAGTAGGCATGGCCTCCACCCATTTGGTAAAGTAGTTGATTGCCATGATGATGTAACAATTCCTCTTAGCCAATGGAGGGTGGCATGTAATGAAGTCAATTCCCCACTTTGTAAACAGACCAACGGTAATGACGAGAAATAATGGAGTAGGGTGCACGTGCATTTATTGGAGAAAAAATTGGCAAGGATTACACATTTTGACCACCTCAACACAATATTTAAAAATCGTGTGCCAAAAGTACACAATGTATATGATTTTTTGGGTTATTTCCAACCTAGATAAATGAACTCCACATGCTCCAGTATGAAAATCATTTATCATGGACTATGCTTCTTCATGGGTTAAGAAATGACAAAGAATTGAATAGACTCCACAATGATATAAAGTGTCGTTGATGATGAGGTAATTCTTCTCCCAATGGTGAATTTGACTCCAATTATCCCACGAATAATGTGAAGAAAAGTTAAGAGTATGGAGATATATAAGGATATTTTGGTACTAAGGATCAATGGAAGTGATAAGGAACAAATGTTCATTCAGAAACAAATCCGTAAACACGGGTTCCTCATTCTTCCGAGGAAATTCTGACATTAACTTAGTGAAAACAAGATATTTTTTAGACTTAACAGAAACAGAGTCCAAGTCAAATTCTTTCATAATGATAATCCATTTATTGTATTTACCCCCTGTTATCGCACGGTTTGTAGGAAAGGTTAAATAGCTTGAGTCAAAGGTAGAAACCGGCGTAACAGGAGCTTCCCCACCCACTGTCACCTCGATGGGGAGCTCTTTCTATTTAGGAGGGCAAGTCCAAGGGAGACGTCCCTAATTCAATCTGGATAAAGGAAGGCTAAAGGATAAGGCCAAGTCAAGGAGAAACCCTTCCGCAGATTGATGCCTGAGATGAGATAGTCACCAAGATATAACCACTGCTTAATGTACCTGCTTGCGAGACAAAGACAAAGAAAACTAGAGTGTACTTGCAGTGGGTTAGCACTTCATAAAAATAACTATCTCTAATACATGAGAAATTAATAAATGCTATTATTGACGAAGTCAATGATGGCTAATAAGGCAAAGACTTATATCACCTCTCAATAAAGCATAAGAGACAATTAGCATTCAATGTGATCAATTTAAACCATGTATCATACTATCAATGCATTAAATGTGTCAAATCAAGCTCATATATTATGCTGCCACGTCACTATATAATGTCTGCTACAAAGGGTGAC
>ML779170.1:141600-161183 GCA_009831015.1 Picea engelmannii
CGGGTGGTCCTCCCAATGGCCAGACTAGGGGAATGGGATAGATGAGCGGGGTTTTAAGATGAAAAAGTGATAACATGAAGGGAACGGACGATGGTTCTTCAAACCCCCTTTGGTGGCTAACCAAAACCAATGGACACCAACTTTCTAAGCTACCCAATCAGTCACCCAGACAATGGTCAAGTGGATTAGTGTAAGATCCAAGCAGTCATCCAAAATGAAAGAGATATAATGCATACATAAGAAGGTTATAATGATCAAATATGACACATACCATGATACCTCGGACCAATTACCTCATGGAGCAAGAGCCTTTTCTGATGCAAGCCCAAGCCAGTAATGATGGAGGCTGGTACTGCTGGCAGGACAAGTCTGGCTGAGAAAAAGAAGGTGGGTCCTCCAGGACCATGCTCAGGTCGCTCCTGCTCTCGGTACTCCATGTCTAGGACCATGTGGGCCTCGAGACATGATCTCCTAGTTATCCCTAGATATCGGGATAACACCCCCAATTATACACTATGTGAGGATGTATTGAAATGTATTAACATCGACAACTACAATAGTTTTCTGAAGAAAAATTTAATGTTGTAATATCTTAACATCATGAATTGTTGCCAAGGCTAACTTCTTGAAATGCGAATAGTTGAGTTCAAGCCGAATCAGACCATGACTGATATAATGAATGATATTCTCTTGCGAGCTATCATCTTCTTGAACCAACACCATATCGATTGTGGATTCTGCTGCCGTGATGTACAATAAGAAATCCCTACTATAGTCCAAAGGACTAAGCAAAGGGACTGACATGAACGTGTTCTTAAGTGCATCAAAGGATCGTTGCTCAAACTCATCCCAATATAATAGGACCCCTTTCTTCAACAAGAGCATAAATCCCTTGGTGATGTTGGCGTAGTTTGTGATGAAACAATGAAGGAATTTGGCTTTCCTTGGAGCCTCTGCAACTGATGAATATTTTGCGGGGGTGGCAACTAAACTATTGCATCCATCTTTAATGGATCAACCATGATCCTTTTGTTGCATTCTATGAAACCCAACAGATGCCCGAAATGACATAGAAGATGCATTTATTTGGATTCAACTGAATACGATAATAGTGACATCTTTAGAAAATAATCCTAATGTGCACTGGATGATCTACCCTCTTACAAGAGAAAGTAGCAACGCCATCCAGATAAGCCTCAATGATATGTTTCAAATCATGGAAAGAGAATGACATGGCCCATTGAAATGTAGCTCCAACATTTTTAAGGCCAAAAGGAATATTTTGATACGCGAAAGACCCCCAAGAACATATAAAATCCATCTTGTGTTGATCCTCGGGTCAGATCTGAATCTGATAGTATCTGGAAAATTCATTCATAAAGGAGGATATTTCACTTCCTGCACACTCATCGATAATATGGTCAATGAAGGGTGCATGGAAGTTATCTTTAGGACAAGACTTATTTAGATCTTAGAAATCCATACAAACACATACGGTTCCTTTCTTTTTATCAACATAAATGAGATTTGACACCCATTCAGTGAGAGGAACCAGATAAATAAAACCTTCCTTAAGTAGATTTTCTACCTCTGCCTTTATAGCTGCTTCTTTCCTGGGATTTGTTGGTCACAACTTTTTCCGAACGAACTTAAGATTTTCATAGGTGCAAATATCATGTTTGAAAATTCGAGGGTCGATTCCTGGCATTTCCTCATAGGACCCAGAGAAAACATCATGAAACTCTTTAAACAAAGAGCTATACGTGTTGATCTCTTATGGATAATAGTCGGCATTGATAAGAACATTTTCCATGACACCAGGGGTTTTAGAAATGTTGATAGGAATGGTTTCTGATATGTTGTCCATGTTCCCTTTGGCATATACACCATTCTTTGCTAAGGGGTTTATAGATTGATCGACACTTCTACTCACAGCTAACCAAAATTATTTACTTTCGACACGATTGATTTTTGGGAGGAATTACGATCTATGATGCATATCCTCCCATGGCCATTTTGGCCTTGTCATTGTCTCTATAATCGATTCATCATATGACAAGACAATGCCAAGGAATTCAAGGGAAGTCAAAGAATTCAAAGCCCAAATAGGCTCTGTAAAACCATCATCTTCTCCCATCCAAGAATAAATTAGATCAATGTTTGCAGTAGCTTGATGGATTGCTTGATAAGTGATCTTCACTACAAACAATGGAATGCCCATCCCAACATGCACATGACCCTTTACCTATTCACACGGTGAGGGTAATATCCATGGATCTTCAAAGTATAAGGTTCTGAATGAACCCATTTGTGTAACGAGGACCAAGGGGGTCAAATTTTGGTAGCCGACCAAGGTAGCGCGAATATAAGCAATTGGTGCTGAAAAATTAAATGTTCCATGAGTGAAGGATACATTCCAACACCACTTCTCTCAGTTTCCATTTTAAAGTTTTCAATCAACGAGACCATAGATCCGGTATTTTCCCCAGAGTCAGAGTGGTTAAAGGACATTTGGTCAATTGTTGCAATATTTCCTTCATGGGGAAAGCATAAAACTCAAAAGACTGATGAGATGACAACTGTCATTGCATAGGTCCAACTCCTTAACAAACTATTATAGTCGATTGGAGCATCAACCATTTCAACTTCTACGGAAACATACTTTCCTCCTAACTGGACCAGAAAAGAGGAAATCAGCCAGTGCGGTCTAAAAGATCGTCCATCAAATTCGATCAAAATATTAGGAGAAGGGGTAAGTTTTAGAGAGCCAATGGATTTCCAATAAGACAAAGACATGACACACATCGAAGCACCTTCGTCGATGATGGTCCTCCCAATAATGTGCTTTTTGTACACAATATTGATCTAGAAGGCTACGTGATAAGGAAGGTGAGACTTCACTTTAGTAACGTCAAAATTCATAACGAGCTCGCTCGAAGAGTCAACATACCCCATCATGGAAAACAATGTGGCTCGTTGCACATGGAAAATTTGGAGCACCTCTAAGGTAGACATCGCATAAGGTGTTTGAGAAAAATTCTCAAAAATAGAATAGCTCGGAGTGGCTTGAGCATTAGGGTTGTGCGATGCCCTCTTATACTCACATTTTGGTATGCATGGCATCATTTCCTTCTCATTATTTAGACGTCTCTTTTCCAATCATCTGAAGTCTCTTTTCCTTTAGACGCATACTTAGAATTATGATAATTTTGAGACCTAATCAACATATATACCTCTCCTTTTTTATGGTTGACCATATTGACAAATGAGTATGATCCATTTGAAAAATGTGCACTCGGGGTGCCCCTTGCAGATTTGAAGTGGAATATCATACGTGCATAATTTTCCCTTGTAGGAACATATTTTTTAGTACAACATGATTTTGTTGTTGTTGCATTATCAGGCGGTGGGCCTCTTCCATCTACGGGCATTGATGGGTAAGGTGATCACCCCCACAAAGCTTGCATGAGAATTTCACCTTCATGTTCTCCTTCTCTCCCCCCAACTTTTGCATCAGATTTGGGTTTTTTATTACCCCCACCTCCCTTCTCATCCTTTCCACTTTTAGTTTTCCCTACGGGTTGTTGGGTACCTTGATGAACATTGAACAACTAGGCAGTGGGGATGGTTGAAGTAGTTGTTGGACCAAGTGTAGATTGATGAATAGTCATCTATTGCATCTAGTTCATAACCATATCTGCAATTGTTCTTTTAATGGACCCAACAATGCCATCAACATGTGGTCCAAAATTTTCTTTTGATGGGTCAAAACAGGATTGCGGCGCATCCGATATAATCTCATAAAGGATCCAAGACTACGATTAGATCAAGTCTAGATACTAGGCCTTAAATATCGCCTCTTTCTCCAAAAATATGCCTAACATGGATACATCTTTGGATATGTATGGAAATAAAGACTTGAGAAACCATTACAACAAGAATTGAGGATGAATTTTGGCCTTGATCAACCTCTTCCTTCTTCACCACTCCTGGATATGATCTGAGATATGAGTGGCCTTGTCCTATTTAAGCATAGACAGAAGGTCGATGCAAACATCGTACCAGACATGAAGTTGAAATTTTTAAAGGAAAACCAAATCCAGATCATGAAATGTGTGAAATACTCCATCGTCAAGTTCGATGTACCACTTCACTGTGACTCTCATAAGAGTGTGCTGGAAAAGACAAAGACAGATGGAATCATCATTCAAAGAGTTCGATGAACACCATAAATAAAATATCATCACATGATCATTGAGATCTTAAGCAAAATTTCCTTTGAACTTAGGGATGTTTGAGGGTAATTTGGTGAGGACCGGTGACCATTTTTAATCATCGAAAAATGGATCGTTCATAATCTTGGATAGGTTTGGAAAGTTCAACGTTGTCAAAAAAGGTAGCCTCGGATGCAACCCACAATTCCAACTAGGTAGTTTGGAAATTCCTAGTTGAGAACCCACTGGAAAAGAAAACCCTTTATTGGTACTAGCACTAGGTTTCTAGGAAGAGCTTGTGGATGGGCCAGGATTTTGGGTGAAACCTTGTTGACCTTGGTTGAACTGAGGAAAACCTCCACCCATCTGGTTCCCATATGGAAAAGCAGTATTTCCTCATGTTGGCACCCCTTACGAAGGAAAAAATACTTACATTGGGATGTTTTGACCAAGAAAAGGATTTCCCCCTCACGACATCCCTTGCAAAGAGTAAGGCCATTTCATGGGATTCCACTTCCTTTGGAAAGGGTTACCCCTACCAACACTCTATATGAGGGAGAATGATTACTTCCAAACCCACCATATTCTGTGAACGGGTTGGAAGATGATGGCATGCTAGCGTATTGGAATCTACTTCCCATAGAACCACCCCATCCTGAGAAAGGATTAGGGCTAGAAGATGGGAAAGGCCTACTTCCAAGAGAGGGGAACGTCGAAGGAATATGACCTGGGAAAGATTGGAAGGGAATGAAAGAAGTCCCTGTACCAACATTAGTAACTTGAGGGATCGACTAAGACCCAGTTGATACGTTCTGCATGATGATCTATGACATACCAAACAAAAAGTCATTAAATATCGAAGACAATGACAAGGTCACACCCAACAGTTAGGTGGACCCAATTATCAGTGGAATAAAGTTGTTGATAGATGTGACTATTGTGGATTGAACCACATTATTCATCTAGTTATATATGAGAGGAGGGAAGATCCCTCCTGACACGGTTATTGATGTGGGGGTTGTGGGGCCCCCCGAACCAGAAAATTCTAAAGTGCCTTCTATTATGGCCCATTGAAAAGGGCAATTTTCAGTCAAGTCCAACTTGGGAGCGAGAATTTGGGAAACAACTAGATAATAAGTTCCATTTAATGGAGGATTGAATGGACAAACGAAACCTTCATCTTTGAGATCCAATATGTGTGTGACCTCTAATGCAAAAGCATTAGTTTCTTCGGGCTCTATCTTTATTATTTTGACGGGACTAGTAGGTACAAACGCACTGATTTGATTGAGTTGACACCTCAAAGGAGGATGCAGAGGATTCACTTGCACTTGTTCAGGTGGAAGACCTTGAATTCTCCTAGAATGACAAGGCGATTGATCAACCACTTTGAGTTATCATCTTGAGGTGACTTATGACACACCTTCCTAAGAAATCTACGATCAAAGAGCACACCACTAGAAAATACCTAAAAGAAACAACAACCACAAAAAACATTTCCAATAATCCGAATCAGGTAGATTAGGTCCTGAGACCGTAGTAGTGACAAAGTGAGGTAAGGACCTTTCAGAGAAAGGCATGGGTTGATTAAGTCCTATGAACCAATGAACGAAAGAGTGAGAAGTAGTTACCTCGACCTCCACTAACCAACTCTTCCCGATGCAAGTATCCATGCTTCGTGGGGCGCCCTCCAGAAGTACTAAAAAGTGCAATACAATGTCTGTCCCTGGTACAATGGGAAACCCCCTTTAGTCACCTCTGATATTCTTAGGAACATAAATTAAGGGTAATGACTCACAGTCAGCGTCCGACAGAACAGTTGACAGTCGGGATCAAATGTATGGGCATGGTAACAAATCATGAAGCTTCAAAAGCACCACCTCTCACAGAGGTAAAGGCACCAACTAAACCCCAATAATATGATCTCTCCATTACGTTCAGTCAAACTTTGGAACGGTTAAATCCTTGGCTCTTCCTCAAGAAACTTCATTCTTAGATCCCATGTGAGAGGATTTTCCTAGCCACACCTATACACCAATTGTATTTTTTCTCCTTATCTCACACTCCTAAGTTTGTTTTTGGCCTTGGAGAAATTAACTCTCTAACCTGAACCAAGGCCCTAGCCTAATTTGGTTTGTTTACCTTAGAAAATGAAAATGTCTAATTGATTTTAGTAAGCATTCATTTTATAGGGGTTGTTGTTTACTCAGTAAGGGTGATGGGTGAAACTGAATGGTGTTTTGTAGACTTAACAAAAAAACAACAACACTTAAGAAGATAAAATGTAGAATGCAGTTCTTCACTGAAAATATGAGTGCTAAATGCTTTAGACAAATGGAGAAAAATATTTTCTTTTATGATATGCAAAGGATGCAAATTTTCATTTTAGATGATATGTATTATTGATGCAAAATTTTCTTTAAAATGAAGAGAAACTAAAAGAAATGACTATTCTTTTTGCCGAAGCTAAACTAACTTTTCGAAAGAAAAAACTTTCAAAATGCAAGAACAAATTGAATTCTAAAAGCAACACAAAGAAATAAATCACACAAAAAGGTTTTTATTTTCAGTGATACAATGGAAAGGGCTGAAAAGAATATTAATGTATAATTTCTATAAATATTTTTGTATTTTTCTTGTTTAAACAAGAAAAATAAATAGGAAAGACTTAAAAACCTTTATTTTTTAAAGACAACAAGAAACAACAAAAAGAGAAGGTAGGAAAGAACTCAGACTTATAAAAGTTAATCAAGAACAATAATGAGAACTATTCTAGATAAAAGACTTTATTATTTTCTTTAAAAGAATCAAACTGACAAAAACCAAACTCAGACATCAAACAAAGAGTCTCAAAAACCTCGGAAGAGACCCCTATATACTTGGCCCACAAAATTTCATACAAAAAATATTTGAAAAAATCTTTTATAGAAAAATGCATGCGCTTGTAATGAAGGCATCTTGCATGTATGCGACTATCTATACTGGTAGGGTGTGTGTATGTACACAACTATGATAACTAACACAACGCGTATATGCCGATAAATCTCAGAAAAGAGATGGTAAAAGGCAACAAGAAGAACAATTGAAACTAGAAAAAAGACTCTAAAGATTATAAGCTATCAATCTAAGTATAAATGATAGTCTGAAATAAAGAAAAACACTTCAATCAAGCAAACAATGACATAAACCCATAAACAGGCCCACTTTTGAGAAAGATCCTTGATATGGTCACCAGTTATGCTTTCGGGGAAAATCCCCTACAGTAGTGGGTTGTACTACAGCATACCAATGACCATATAGAAACAAAATCACAACCAAAACATGTATCAAATATATATTAACTAGTTTCAAAAGAAATAACTAACTATTGGGGTGGGAAATAAAGTTTGACTCACCGAGACTCCTACGCTTGATGTCGTTCTCGATTATCATAGTCTTTCATCTCCTTTCCAAAAAAATTATGCAACCTGTAAAAAAATTGAATATGGAAGACTATACAGAGAGGTAGTTATACTAATAGCTATCTGCTAGTCTAATAAAATATATCAGTAAAATCTCAACAACTAGTATTCTACAAAATATATGCAAAAATATTGCAATCAAAACATAACAAACATGACATATTTCGAAGGAAAGAGTTTCTATTTTTATTAAGAAATCAAGATAGTTATAGATTTATACTTGACTTGCGCAACTCTACCCTGTTGAGAGAGATCCCAGGTTCCTCCACCCTTTCTCCTGCTATACAATATGGTATTGACTTTAGATCAACCACGAGCCCAAAGAGGATATAAGGGGAAACTCTTGGCAAGATAAGTCAGTGATTAGAAAAGAGATTTGGAAACAAGGGTTTCTAGATCAAACCAACAACAACAAGGATGTATAGGGTTTTACAAACTTGGTGGGGTTAGCCAAACAAAGGTTTGCTTAATATGTGAAAATAACTATTACTTGTCATTACCTTTGTCCTTGGACAAATGCTCCTTTTATGTGGTCTATAGTTGGTTAGAGATGGTTGGGTATGGGTAAAAGGAGTTAGGCAACTAACGAAACCCGTAACTCACCATTAATTAGGAATAATTATATTATTTTAAGCATTTTCTGACATGTACGTTGTTAGGATCCTATAAATTATAGGAAATCAATGTTTTGACTGATATCTATTTCAGGCATAAAGTGGATTGCTCATGGCTCATAGTGAAAATGCAAGGTTGACAAAAGGCTATTAACACCTCTCCAAATATGTCGCAGAATAAATGGTGGCTACATGTTGTGTTCCCAGATCTATTTTGGAGAAATTCTTCATCAAAAAATGCGGTTTAAGAAAGATTATGGTTCAGGTACAAAGCTTCTTTATGATAGGGTTTGTTTACTGAAACAAAATTGGTCATTTGTCATATTGGATCCAAATAGGTTCTTGGGCCTTGGTTTTATTTTTAATATCGAATCCTTGTAAGTTCTTGGAGCCTATGATTCTTTGCCTTTTTCTTATTATGAGGAAAAACAGGCTCTCGGGCTTATTATAGAGACATGGCCATTATTTTTAAAAATTAAAAATAATATAGTTTGAAAACATTTTCCAAAATATATATTGGCCGAGGGCCAATCTCCAATCAAGCATGGGTACTTTCATCAACACATAAACAAAGAGTCAGAGCACAAAACACATGCATGTCAAGGACCACCGCCCAAGCGCCTGCACCAAGTCATATGGGAGAGGATCCCAAGAGAGGCATAATGTGCTCAATGCGTCGAATCATGAGGAGCATTGACGCGATAAGAAAATCATCAAAGACGAGCTCGAGGGAGTATAGATTTCAGGAATTTATTTTTGAAACTTTAGATGAGAAGGACGCGTAATGGGAGTGCTCTGAATAAGGGATGGTTCCTGAAATGTTTGAAATGCTTGCTGTTCAAATATACAGTCACCATGAAAGTCACAGGTACCAGAGGTTAAGCTTGCAGGTGTGACCAGATGTTAAATTTTCACAGGTTGTTTTAGATATTATTTAATTCACGTTACAACGTTGCTCGATACATGCCAAGGCGTAGCAGATTTCAGTCAAGGTGACGCTATCTGGTAAGACGGGGAATTGGCACGTTCAATTGCAAAATTTATGATCAAATGTAATTGGCAGTGCTTGCATTTGAAGCTCGCACTCGAATCTAAAGCCCCATCATCATAGCCTCTAGATCATCATCTATATAGTATGGACGCAACGTTGTATACAACATCATAAAATGTGTTTGTGGGATGCATGTGGATAAAAGCCCAGGAATAAAAATGACACACACACAGGAAAACGTTGTATAAGTACCACTTGTCATTTCTTCCAGTTTTTGCATGGAGATCTCCGTCACCTATCGTGCTTGCATGCAAACATCATTTAGCAATTCAGCTCAGGAGACATCTGGCAGTCAGAAGATTCAGTTGTTTACTCCATTAAACGCGTAGGTAACAACTCCGGTTCACCATTGAACGAGCAGTTGATCAGCGCCCCTGGGGGTGGAACGAAATTATCAGTTAGAGAAGAATCAGAGGTTCTGTGTGTCGATTGAAAGATCCTTTTTCATCATTTGGGAGGTGGACTGGTGGCAACTTATTCCTTATCTAACACCATTATTTGCCCAGGTTCCACACATTTTCACCTTTATCTCAACTTTCTTTCTTCCTTATCGTGGCGCTTTGCCAGAGGTTGACATGATATGCTGGGTGTATGAGATCATAAAACTTGCCATCGGTACATCATCTGGAAAATATCTCCAGCAGCATACCATTTCAAAAGACACTCGACGGAGACAACTAGAATCGCATGAATCTCACCCAGATTTCTGTTACACACTGCCAGATCATTTCTCATGACTCCTAGTCAGATTTAGGGATGATTCTCATCTATTTCACACTAGAAGATAGTTGTTTCTTATTGTAAAACTCATCAAAGAGCTAAATCCTAATTTGAGGGATTTGGTTGTAACGCTCCGATTTTATGTTTAGATTGAGGAAACTTGTCTTTTTCGGGGGGGTTCTTTGTATTTCAAATTTTATCTGAGTGATTCGAGGTGAGGGTAAAAAGACATATATTATGGTATTTGCTGGAGGAAGAGGGGGTTCGACCTGTGAGGAAGTGGATTAATTTTTGCTAGACTATGGGCCTTGCTGTTCCAGAAGGTTTTGTCTGTAATCTTTAAATGATCAATCATAAATAGGCAAGTTGTTGACAGGATTCTTGTGCCGAGGTGTTGGTGGCGTTTCCTTTGTCTGTTAAGTGTTTTTCCAGTTATCATTTCATTTGTTTTCAAATTCTTATTGTCAAAGAAAAATTAATAGAACAGAATTTATTGGAGAAATACTCTGCATCTGGTTCTTGATAATCTTTATGTTTCTCTTCTAAAAGCTCAGTTTAGGAATTCTTAACTGCTCCTTTGCTTGGCTTTTTCCTCCTCTATTTATTCCTCATTTGAAACCATTCAAACTTAATTCAATCCAACATTTCCACTACCTTGCCTTGTGTAGGAGATTTGTCTATATCTGAGAATGAATCATATATCTAAGCACAGACCCCATTTTCCCAATGGCCCTCCTTGTTGTCCCAAACCAACCATTTAAAAACCAAAAACCCAGATCCCTCATAACTAGCCTAATATCCTATTCCAAACCAAGCTAAATCATACAGAGAGAGCCCTCTCTGAGTCTTGGAGGGCTATATCCAAGACTCCAAGTAGTTGAAACAGTTACCTCTATCAATTTCTCCCTCAGCCTGAGAAATTACAGAGTGATAACATACGTGACTATCCCTTCACTAGCCCACATGTACGCAAGTACCATAACTGTGAGGGCATGCACATCTTTCTGAAAATAGTTTTTTGGAAGGTCTCAAGGAGGTATGGGGGATAATAGTCTATAAATAAGATAGGGATTAGGCCAATAAGTTTGTCAATGCTTCAAGGGTAGAAATTGATGGTATAACACATCCAGTGGGATTATTACAACTACATGCAATACCATAATCCAGATGGGAAATAATTTCGATGGAATTTATAGTTGGGCTACCTTTGATGACAAGGAGACATGGCTTGATTTTTGTTGTAGTTGACACATTGATAAAAAGTGAGGTTATTAGAAGGAGGGGTATCACAACGTGGACCAAATTATACTTGCCACGTGGATCTTTGGTTACCATTTATGTCTTTTTTTCAAAAGGGAATAACTTTCACATCCAATGTTTATTTTCAGTGCCTCTTTTTTTTAAACAACATATATTTCCAAGAGTATTCCATCCAGACCATCATTTTCATATTTTAAATCCATATTCTTTTCATATTTAATATGGATATTCCAAGTGATATTTTTCTTACTGTTATCCCCCACTTTAGGGATAACTAGGGAGATTATGTCTTGAGGCCCACAGGTCCTAGACATGGAGTACCGAGATCCAGATCGACTTGAGCATGGACCTGGAGGGCCCATCTTTTATTCCTTTCATCACCTCCACTTTTTCAGCAACAACAACATCCATCACCTTCGGCTTGGTCCTGTAGCAGATATGGATCTTGCTCCATGAGATAATGAGTCTGGGTATCATGGTATGTGTCACTCTGATCCTCAAAACCTTTGAATATGTGCATTTAGTTCCTTTTGTTTCTAACAGATGCTTGGATCTTATACTTATCCACTTGACCATGTCTGGGGGGAATGACATGATGCCCTAGTAAGCTTGTGCCCATAAGTTTTGAGTTGCCACTGGGGGGATTCATGAAAAGTCATCGTCTGCTCCCATCATACTTACCACTTTCCATCTTACTTCCCTCTCATCCATACCATTACATTGGTCTGGACATTGGGTTGGCCAATCATTTAAGGGTTGCACCTTACCTTGTGGGAAGAAGGGGATAAAGGCCTAGAAGTTAAAAGCAGCTGGCAAAAGATAAAATCCTAAAAAAAAAAACCTCGAGATGCTTTGCCCAGGGATCTTCGAGAAAGAAGTAAAAAGATTCTCAGAAAGAAACAAGAGGGACCCATAAAAATAATAAAACAAGACCTAGTCAGAGGATAGGGGGTCTCATAATGAGGCAACCTATTAGGTCCATGGGAACCTAGAGGTATGACACTACTAGCAGCTGGTTACCATGCCAGGGTAGTGGCTCTTGGTTGCATGACCGAGAGAAAGGTGGTCTCATCACAAGACAAACTTCTCATTTCTGTGAAATTTCTTGTGGCTAACATTGCCACCACTATTCACCATGCCAGGGAATTGTCCCCTGATTAGCCTCTTGAAAGAAAAAGAAAAATAAATAAAGAATAAATAATAAAATGCATTGATGGGATTGGAAACATTTGCATCCAGGACAGGTGCAGCTCGCCTTCTACAAAGGCACCCACGAGTAAGCCTAGCATTTCCCTGCTATCATTGAACCCCTTGTCAGGGCATCCCTTATCCACCTCACCCATTAACATGAATTGGATTTGATCTCTTTCAAAAACATCCCTTTTCCAATGGACACTAGCCCAATAGGATGTCGTGTCACTTCCTCCAAACTTGCATTGTATATTTGTATAATGTCTTTGAGCACTTGACTGTGTGAAAGGGGTTTTATGCACATGTTTGATAAAATTGATGATTGGATGTGATTGACATTGCTATGATCCCTGTGACTTATGAGCCCATGGAGGGTGTATTTGTTGATGTGCAGGATCATACCCGATGGGCAAGTACCATATTGGACAGGTACACATGGAGAGATGATCAATTCAAACCTCCATGGGGCTGAAGATCCCACCAGATGGATGTTGAGACCCCAACAGGGGGAAAATACATGAGAGGGGTTTGCACTGCAGAAGAGGAGGACGTTTCATAGAGGCACCCTGGTAGAGCCTTACCTAGGGGGTTTGTGCCCTCTCCACTGGAAAGTTGGCCTTGGAAGGTCCATGACATCACATAGGATGCCCATGATGTCATCCAACATTATGGATGTTTTTGGGAGGCAATTATGGTAGTTTTTCCATGTGTGGCAGATTGGAGATGCCCAAGGAGGGCTAACGTTTTTCTCTAGGAGGCCACATTTTCCATAGAAAGGGATAACGTCACCCTAGAAGGGGCATGCCATCTTACTTTTGCTTGATTAGGGTTTAATTTATGACATTTAATGTAAAAAAATATTATTTGGTATTTTGGCCTTGTCGGCCCTTTGGTGACCTAAATTTTATTAAGGTCACTTGGTATTGTATAAGTAGAGAGCTAAAACTCTCGTTTTAAACATCATCTTTCAATCACACTTAGTGAGGTCTGAAATGTGCGCCCTCCTTTAGGGTTTTCGGCTGAAAATTGGTGCACACTTGTTGAAGGAGGATTTTCTTGGCTATTTTTGGCATTTTCTTGGTGGAAGGTTTACAACTAGGGTTTGGTTACATGAATTCTTGGTTAATGTAAGTGAATTTATGCAAACACTTCTCTATTTAATGGTTATGGTATTGTTTAATTTCATTTTGTTATTATAATTTGTTGGATTAAACACTAGGTGACAAGCACATGTTGGTGTCCTTGTCTCATGTCCCTACTAAGTTAAGAGCCATTTGATTTGTTGAAGTTAGATAGAGCCTTGCCATAACAACACTCTACCTCTACTCTTCTAGCCTATCCATTTTACCTTTGTTATTGAGCTAAGAAGGAGCAAAATGCATCAAGGCCTAGGGTTTCTACACCTTGGTGAGTCATTTTCCCCTAGGATTTGATAGATGAAGCCTTGCCTTAGCAACACTTCATCTTCAAAATCTCTTGTCTTTATCCCTACCAATTATCACTCAAGCTAGCCGATTTTTTATCTTGCCATTGAGCCAAAGAAGGAGGAGAAAGCACTAAGGCCCAGGGTTTCTACACCTTGGTGAGCCTCTCCCCCCTAGGGTTTCATTGTTGAGGCCTTGCCTTAGCAACACTTCAACATCTAACCCTCTTGTCTTTAGCCCAATCACTATCATTTCGGCCCTTCAACATTTGCAGCCATTTTGACTCCAGTTTCCCTAATAACGCATTGATCTATGACCTTTTATGTTGAGTACCTTGATCACACATACATCCAATACTTTGAACAACTACTAATCCTTCTAACCCTAGCCTAGAATAATATTTACTAACCCTATTTTTGCCATCATCTATTTGTATCATAAACATATCCATGCAACATTTATTGTATCTTTAAAGAAATTGAATGATTGAATAAGGCGTTGCTTCTAGTATTGATATTTTTTTTACATTGATTACCATTGATCATTGATTGTTCATTAGCATTTATTGTGAAGTGATATATATTATAATCATTTCTATTGTACATCATTGACTTACTTCATCAATATTGTTTATCAATTGATTTATATCAGAAGTCCATGATTATATGAAGTACTAACCAAGAAAGTGATATTGTGCATGTATAGTTTTCTTGTTGTTGTGTCTGAGGTAGGTACAATTTTGGGTTATTATTTATCTTTATTGGTTGATTAGCCGGGACTTTCTGATCAGTGGTGAATTGTGATGGGGGATATTATCACTTATCCCTTTAATCCTTTTCCTTCTCAGAACCCTAGGTCACCGGGGACGTCTCTCCTGGGCCTACCACCCTAAACAGAAAGAGTTGTCCTATTGAGGTGCCAATGGTAGGATAGTCTTAGTTTCGCCAGTTTTCTTGTGTTCCATCCGTCCTTTACTCCAACTACAAATTGTGCGATAACATTTTGGTGTCGTTGCTGGGGAACACTGAGTCAATTCTCCTCAAGATGACACCTTTCGGTAAGCCTTGCCTCAAGAGTCTCTATCATACAAGCTTACCTGAAAACTCCACTTAGGGTGTTTTTCCTTATCCTTTGATAGTTTCAAGAAAATTATCTGGTGACTCCACAAACTACAAGGAGGTACAATAACCCTCCTCAATCCTTCAGAAGAAAGCAAACCAAAAACTCTCCTATAGTAAAATCACTTTTCATAGGAAGTCTTCCTTTGAACACCATGTCTAGCACAACAACTTAGACCAATGCACCGAACCTAGCCAATAACTAAAGACAATGGTCATCCAGTCTCTTCAAACTGCTAGACATGTCAGCCATACCAGGATACCCTAGGTAAATGCCACCTAAGTATGAGAAGTGGTTTCCTAAGTTTACTGGTACTGATGCAATTAGTGCCAAAGAGCACATTTTCAATTTCTGGGCGTTTTTTCAGCTTCACCCCATCAGTGATGATGTTGAAGACCTAGTCATGAAATATTTCTCCACTACTCTCCTTGATGCTTCAATGCATTGGTACCACAGTCTTCCCAATGGAAGCATTAAAACCATTGACAAACTTGAAGAATCCTTTCTCAACAGATGGAGTATCAAGGAAGACCCCAACATGCTTCTAACTAGGATGAATTCCCTTTGGAAACATGAGAATGAGTCCATTCGAGAGTTCCACACTAGGTTTGAAACCCTGTTGCAGAAGATCCCTATTAGCCATCATACGACTGATAACTTCCTCATTTACATCTACACTAAAGCTTTTACGGGTCAATTAGGGTATCTCCTCAGGGATAAAAACCCCCAAACAATCCAAGAAGCTCAAGAATTGGCTACCAATATTGAAGGAAACCTCCATTCATCTAAGATTGATCCTTTCACAAATCCAAGGGGAAAAATGGACACTAAACCTAAGATAGTCCACAATACCGAGCCTACCTCAAACCTTTGCGCCATCATGGAAAAATTACAAGCTACTATGGATGTCATGATGAAAAATCAAGAGTTGATCATGACTAGGATTGTCAACCTAGAAAGAGCCCAAATCCAAGCACCAAGGGTCCCTTACAAAAGCCAATTCCAAAGGGGAAACCAAGTTTATAAAAAAAATAATGAACAAGAGGTCCCAAACACCCTAGCCCCTGCAAATGTTGTGGATGAAAATCCTTGGTGTTTGCAGTGTAGTGAAGTGCATTGGGATCATGAGTGTCCTTACAATAGTGGTGGCCATGACCAAGTCAACAATGTGGGCCATGTTATGGAAGGCCCCCAAATAAATATCACTCTTGAGGAACATCGAGAGAGAATAAAGGAAGCAACCAGGAAGGCTAGAATGGAAGTGATAAACAACCTAGACTAGGAATCAAAAGAGAAGTTGAAGAAACAAGAATTTCAAGTGTATAGATGAAAGAAGATGAACCAACTTATATCTACCAGTCATGTGGCAGCTCAAACGAAACCTCCACCCTCAAACATTCTCATCCCTAAAACTTCCAAAACCGAGAGGGTGGACTTAAAATTTGACTTCGAAGGGGCTATGTCTAAAATACACGTAACCATCCCCCTGAGAGAAGTCATTAAGGTACCATTTGTTAAGGAATGATTTGAAAACTTCTTAAAAGGATCATATGGACCCATGGACCCTCCTATTATGTTACAATCTGATCACTTTAGGTTCCAGTTTGATGAGCATCCCCCCTTCTTTATGACCATGATAATGAATAAAAAGAGCCTTAACAATTGCATGTTGGATTCAGGGGCCGATGCTAATATGATGTCTCTCAAGGTCATGCAACAATTGGGCCTAGAAGTCACAAGACCTTACAAAAATGTGTGTGGCTTCAACTCTAGGGCCATACCCACACATGTGGTAATTCAAAACGTGGAAGTTTGCCTCAAAGAATATCCTGAAAAGGTAGTCCACATTGATATAGTGGTAGTAGATGTCCCAGATGTTTGGGGAATGTTGTTGTCTAGGAAGTTTGCCTCAATGTTGGGTGGCATTGTTGGCAAATATTCAACAAACAGTGCATGCTTGTTTGCTTGTCATTGATGGCAAGTACAACAATGAAGATGGCATGAGTACAGAAAGTATGTAATAGATGGGCATTATGAGAAATGAGTACAGAGAGTATGTAATAGATGGGAATTATGAGAAGACGTTGCAGAGAAGATTCGAATAAGCTCAGAAGAGATAATGTAGAGGATTGTTGGCAGATCATCGATGGAAAAATCAGAGTAAGCAGAACAAAGTAAGCTCGGGAGGAGAAGCAGCATTTCTGATCATTGGATCCCTTTTCTAATTCTCGAAAGAAGGAGGACCATTAGATCTGATTGTAGACAAGAAGAATGTGCAGAAGAGGAGGACAGATCTCAGGCGTCAGATCTGAGCATAAGTTCCGACCATCATTGGATCAGGGAGAACCTGGACGTTCATTAAAGTGCAAGGAGAAGCGGGCTCACAAAATCCCGAAAGAAGGAGGATTGTCCATCTTCAAGCAGGACACGTGGCAAACGATCATCATGTTGCTGACTGCAAATTCAAAGGAATGGGGTTCCCTAACCTCTCGAATTCGCTATATGTGAAATTGTGCAACTATATTAGCCATCAGATCGAGGTTTGTTCTGGACCGTTGATCCAGCTCCATCTCGGAGTCTCACCTATCGCGACTTGGAGTGACGAGAACCTCCATCTAAGGAAAAGCGAGATGCAAGATCACGAAAATATCGGGACCATCAGATCACCAAGAACATGGACCGTTGATCTAAGCTCCATCTCGAAGCTTTGCCCATCATGACTTGGAGAGGCAAGAAACATAACCACTGAAATCACGATATGTGAAATTGTGATTTAATCGTAGCCGTCAGATCAAGGTGTGATATGGACCATTGATCCGACTCCATTTCGGAGTTTCACGAATCGCGACTTGGAGAGGCAAGAAACATAACCACAATAACACCAAAATCACGATATGATCTAAGCTATTGAATCAATATTAGATCTGAACCGTCGAATCATAGGACAAGTGGCAAGCGATTGGAATTTCACTGACTTGGAGTCAACGGAGCATGGTGTGGAAACTCTCGAAATATGAAGCACCTTTTTGGCATAGCCTATGGTCACCGCCAGTGGTCACGAGAAGGGAAGGAGTCAGTTCAGATAAGCTCCATTTTGGAGTTTTAGGGATCATGACTTAGAGAGTCGAGATGCCTCATCTCTAGATTCACGAAATGTGAAATCGCGAAAGCACTTTATGCATAAGCGCGTGGTCACAGCCATTGGGTACATTGATGGAAGATGGAGGAAGAAGCTAGAGGTGCTAAGCTTCACCACAAGGATCCCGAAATGCCGAATTACGAAATGGAAAAACAAGCACAAGATAATTTATTCTTAATCCAATAGTTCAAGTGAGTTTGAATATGATCGGGGGGGCTACTGTTCCATCTCATAGTTAATTGATCAATTACAAATATGTTAGCTAAAATGAGTCATGATTCTTGATCGGTTGGCGTTTCAGTTGTTTAGATGGTTTTCTTTTGCCTAAGAAGATGCGAAGTGTAACTGCTGTGGGCGTGGTGCATAAAAGAAAAAGATACAGACTGTGCGTGGTTGGTTGTTCTGGACGAAAAATGAATTAAACTGTAAGAAAGGGAAAATCATAGGATGCGTAGTGTGAGATAAAACTCAGAGAAGAGTAACAGATGAGGAAAAGAATTGAAGCAGAGCATAATGATAGAACAAGTTGAAGCAGAGCAGAATTGCAGAACAGACAAAGGAAGAGAAGAATTGCAGAACAGTTAGAAGAAGACCAGATTTATAGAATAGAGAAGAAGTGGAAAGAATCGATTTATCTGTGTAGTTGGTTGTTTAATTATTCATTTATATTCTAGGGTGGTTGGGAGGTGCTAGGGAGGACTGTTGTCCTCAGAGGTTCAAGTGGGAGCTTGAACACAGGGAGTTGTAGCTTCCATCTAGTTGCAGCCAGAGAAACCAGGGTGGCAGGGTGGTGCAAGGGAGAACAAGTGTTCTCTGTTATACAGGTTGGAGCCTGTGTAACTGGAAGTTGGTGCTTCCATCCAGTTGATGCTGAAACATTAAGGGAGTTGGTGATTCCTTCTAGTGGGTGCTATAGAAACCAGAGAGTTGATGCTCTCAAACAAGTTGGAGTTTGTAAAACAGAGGTAGTAGCCTCACATTGAGTTGGTGCTCAATTATAGATGATGTACAGAACTTAAAAGACTGCCTATCATTTCGAAGAAGAAGAGGTTTTCTCACTTTATGGGTTTCCTCATGAAAAACTATCTCTGTGTATATCTTATGTTTGACTGATGCTCATTATTTATATCGTCTATATGTTGTATAATATTGATGGTCACTTGAAGAAAATTTAAGAATGGTTTAATAGATTTATTATTGTTTAAGCACAGTAACAATTGATTCACCCCCCCCCCCTCTCAGTTGTCTTAGTAATTTCAACAATTGGTATCAGAGTAGGTTCCTTTTATTCAAAGGTAGATCTGTAAGCTTAAACATGACAAGTCATGAAGGGACTTCAGCCTCTAAGCCCCCTCTATTTGATGGAACAAATTTTTCCTTCTGGAAGATT
>ML779170.1:168627-182596 GCA_009831015.1 Picea engelmannii
CCCCCCTCTCAGTTGTCTTAGTAATTTCAACTGTACCCCCAAGATGGACCTCACTTATGTGAATATACCTTTGAAAGATGTAACCACATGTCATCTCCCAAATGTGCCTATGACTACAACCCATGTGCAAGAAGCTAGTGATCCCATCAAAAATGAAAAAGCACCTGAAAAAATCATGGAAAGTCTTCCTGAGTTTTCTCCGAGTGATATGCCTTTTGCAATAGAAGAAGACTTCGATCAAATTAAATGGCCCAAGAAATAAGAATACCAACAAATCCTAGACAAATATAAATACAAGGAAGTTGGGACCGTGAAGTTACTAAAAACAAGAGAAAGTGACATACTGATTCGACCTTCCCAACGGGAATTCTTTACAGCAGAATCCCACCCCCCTCCCTCTGCACAGTACACCAGGGTTTTTCAGGAAACAACCAACTTCAAAATCAGAGATTACAAAGAAGGGGATGTAGTATGGATGTGGGATACCAAGAAAGGAGAGACAACTAATGTCAAATGGAGTACTCAGTTTTGGCTCAAACCTTTCAAAGTCAGAAGAAAATCAGTTGACGACTCTTACTATTTGTACACTTTGGAAGGAAGAAGGCACCCATTACCAGTCAGGGAGTGCCTCCTCAAACCCCATCAAGGTGGGGGGACCTGACTTCATAGGTAAGTACAGGTAAGTAGGTAGGCATTTGCATTCATTGTATGTATCATTTTCATTTCATGCTTGAGTAGTTTTCTTTCACATTTGTATGTATGATTGCTTATATATATATATATATATGAGCTGGGGGTGATATCACCACCCCAAATGATTATTGATAGTTGTTATTGAGATCAAGCAGGTTACAGTTTATGCCAGATATGTCGAGGTTATCATGCGCTCTACGATGAACACATGTCCTCGAGTTGGAGCCAGATGTTATCCCCCACTTTAGGGATAACTAAGGAGATTATGTCTCGAGGCCCATAGGTCCCAGACATGGAGTACCAAGAGCCAGATCGACTTGAGCATGGCCTCGGAGGGCCCATTTTTTCTTCCTTTCAACGCCTCCACTTTTTCAGTAGCAGAAACATCCATCACCTTCAGCTTGTTCCTGTAGCAGAGATGGATCTTTCTCCATGAGGTAATGAGTTTGGGTATCATGGTATGTGTCACTCTGATCCTCAAAACCTTTGAATATGTGCATTTAGTTCCTTTTGTTTCTAACAGATGCTTGGATATTATACTTATCCACTTGACCATGTCTGGGGGGAATGACATGATTCCCTAGTAAGCTTGTGCCCATAGGTTTTGAGTTGCCACTGGGGGGATTCATGAAAATTCATCATTCGCTCCCATCATACTTACCACTTTCCATATTACTTCCCGCTCATCCATCCCATTACATTGGTCCGGACATTAGGTTGGCCAATCATTTAAGGTTTGCACCTTGCCTTGTGGGAAGAAGGGGCTAAAGGCCCAGAAGGTAAAAGCAACTGGAAAAAGATAAAATCCTAAAAAATAAAACCTCGAGATGCTTCGCCCAGAGATCCCTAAGAAAGCAGTAAAAATATTCTCAGCAAGAAACAAGAGGGACCCATAAAAAATAATAAAACAAGACCTAGTCAGAGGATAGGGGGTCTCATCATTAACCAACCTATTAGGTCCATGGGAACCTAGTGGTATGACACTACTAGAAGCTGGTTACCACGCCAGGGTAGTGGCTCTTGGTTGCATGACCAAGAGAAAGGGGGTCTCATCACGAGCCAACCTTCTCATTTCCATGAAATTTCTTGTGGGTAACATTTCCACCACTGGTCACCACACCAGGGAAGTGTCCCTTGATTAGCCTATTGAAACAAAAGGAAAAAGAAATAAAGAATAAAGAATAAAAGGCATTGATGGGCTTGGAAACATTTTCATCCAAGACAGGTGCAACTCTCCTTCTACAAAGGCACCCATAGGTAAGCCTAGCATTTCCCTGCTATCATTGCACCCCTTGTCAGGACATCCCTTATCCACCTCACCCATTAACATGACTTGGATTTGATCTCTTCCAAAAACATCCCTTTTCCAGTGGACACTATCCCAATAGGACACCCTATCACTTCCTCCAAACTTGCATTACAGATTTGTATAATGTCTTTGAGCACTTAACTGGGTGAAAGGGGTTTTATGCATATGTTTAATAAAATTGATGATCGGATGTGATTGACATTGCTATGATTCCTATGACTTATGACCCCTTGGAGGGCGTAGTTTTTGATGTGCGAGATCAAACCCATCGGACATGTACTATATTAGATAGGTACACATGGGGAGATGAACAATTCAAACCTCCATGGGGATGAAGAGCCCACCAGATGGATGTTGAGACCCAAGCAAGGGGCAGAGACAAGACAGAGGGGTTTGCATTGGAGAAGAGGAGGACGTTCCACAGAGGCACCTTGGCAGAGCCTTATCTAGGTGGGTTATGCCCTCTCCACTGGAATGTTGGCATTGGAAGGCCCATGACATCACCCAAGATGCCCATGATGTCATCTAACATTATGGACATTTTTGGGAGGCAGTTATGGCAGTTTTGACACGTGTGGCAGATTAGAGAGGCCCAAGGAGGGCTAACGTTTTTCTCCAGGAGGCCACATTTTCCCTAGAAAGGGATAATGTCACCCTTGAAGGGGCATGACGTCTTACTTTTGCTTGATTAGGGTTTAATTTATGACATTTAATGTAAAACAATATTATTTTGTATTTTGGCCTTGTTGGCCTTTTGGTGACCTAAATTTTATTACGGCCACTTGGTATTGTATAAGTAGAGAGCTAAAACTCTCATTTTGCGTCGTCCTTTAGGGTTTTTGGCTGAAAATGGATGCGTACTTGTTGAAGGAGGATTTTCTTGGCTATTTTTGGCATTTTCTTGGTGGAAGCTTAACAGCTAGGGTTTGGCTACAAGAATTCTTGGTTAATGTAAGTGAATTTATGCAAACACTTCTTTATTGAATGGTTATGGTATTGTTTACTTGCATTTTGTTATTATAATTTGTTGGATTAAACCCTAGGTGACAAGCACATGTTGGTGTCCTTGTCTCATGTCCCTACTAAGTTAAGAGCCATTTGATTTGTTGAAGTTAGATAGAGCCTTTCCATAGCAACACTATACCTCTACTCTTCTAGCCTAGCCATTTTACCTTTTTTATTGAGCTAAGAAGGAGGAAAACACATCAAGGCCTAAATTTTCTACACCTTGGTGAACCGTTTTCCCCTAGGGTTTGATATATGAAGCCTTGCCTTAGCAAAACTTCATCTTCAAACTCTCTTGTCTTTAGCCCTACCAATTATCACTCAAGCTAGCCAATTTTTTATCTTTCCATTGAGCCAAAGAAGGAGGAGAAAGCACTAAGGCCTAGGGTTTCTACACCTTAGTGAGCCTTTCTCCCCTAGGGTTTCATTTTTGAGGGCTTGCATTAACAACACTTCAACATCTAACCCTCGTATCTTTATCCCAATCACTATCATTTTGGCCCTTCAACATTTGCAGCCATTTTGACTCCATTTTCCCTAATAACGCATTGATCCATGACCTTTTATGTTGAGTACCTTGATCACACATACATCCAATACTTTGAACAACTACTAATCCTTCTAACCCTAGCCTAGAATAATATTTACTAACCCTATTGTTGTCGTCATCTATTTGTATTATAAACATATCCATGCAACATTTATTGTATCTTTAAATCAATTGAATGATTGGCTAAGGTGTTGCTTCTAGTATTGATATTTTTTTACATTGATTGCCATTGATCATTGATTGCTCATTAGCATTTATTGTGAAGTGATATATATTATAATCATTGCTATTGTACATCGTTGACTTACTTCATCAATATTGTTTATCAATTTATTTATATCAGAAGTCCATGATTATATGAAGTACTAACCAAGCAAGTGATCTTGCGCATGTATAGTTTTCTTGTTGCTGTGTCTCAGGTAGGTACACTTTTGGGTCATTATTTATCTTTATTAGCTGATTAGCTGGGACTTTTCGATCGGTGGTGACTTGTGAGGGGGGGAAATTATGACTTAGCCTTTTAAGCCTTTGCCTTCTCAGAACCCCAAGTCACCGAGGACGTCTCCCCTAGGCCTACCACCCTAAACAAAAAGAGCTATCCTATTGAGGTGATAGTGGTAGGATAGTCTCAGTTTCGCCAGTTTTCCCGTCTTCCATCCATCTTTTACTCCAACTACAAACTGTGTGATAACACTTACCAGTACCAACTACTTCTCATGGAAATCCCATATGGAAGATGTATTAAGAAGTAAAGGATTGTACTAAATTACCTTGGGAAAAGAACAATAACCCAATAATGATGAAAAGTATGCCAAATGGGTTAATATGAATGAAAAAACACGTGAACTAATCGACATGTCCATCTCTTCTTATTTAAGGTTTCACATTCAAGGAATTGAGGGCTTAGATAAAACTTGAAATTGTGTTTGGTAAACACAATATTATTCAAGCTCACTAGTTGGAAAATTAGTTAATGAATTTAAGTCCAAATGATTTTCCTTGCACTGAAGATTACTTATCTAAGTTCAAAACACATAGAATTTTGTGTATAGAGTGCCAAATAAATATGAAGGAAGATCGATGCATATATGCTATTCTCTCTAAGCTTGGTAGTGCATATTATGTTTTTGTATCTACCTTTTATGCCACTAGAGAATCTCTAGGGAGTGATTATAAAGAACCCTCTCTTGATTCCTTTTGTGATTATCTAATTCGAGAAAAATATAATCTTGTGAAACTTGGACTGATCAACGCTGTAGGTACATCCAACAAATCCTTAGTGGTCCAACAGAAAGATAAACCCAACAATCCCAAGAAACAACACCCTCTCCACAACAAGCAAAAAAAGGCTCCAAAACCCTCTCTGCCAGCTTATGCTCCTAATGGTGACAAAGGAGAAAAATATAAAAGTAAGAATACTGATAGACATTGTAAATTTTATGGGAAATATGGTCATGTGGAGTCCAAATGTTTTAAGAAGATGGAAGCTTTGGAAGTAGTGATGAACAAGAACAACATCAATATTGATTCTTCTTCTTCTAACCCTTCTTCTCATGGAGATGCATGTTTTGTGTCTGGTTTCTCCTTTAATGCAACTTCTAGTTCTTCTTTTGATGAGTGGCTTATTGATTCTAGAGCATATTATCATATGGCTAAGGATAAAGTCATATTTTATGTTCTAAATGAATGTAACACCAAAAAAATATTTGTTGGTGATGATAGATCTATTAGTGTTGTAAGGTCTAGAATAGTTCAGGTAGATAATGGTCATTTCAATGATGTATTATGTGTTCCAATTATTTCCTACAACCTTCTATCAGTATATCATATTACTCATTTAGGTGAAGGTAAAACTGTAGAGTTTTCACCTCACCAATTTGTAATTAAGGATTTAAAATATCCTAAGCATGTCCTCGCAACTGGAAATGATGATGATATTACCAAGTTGTACACGTTTGACAACTTTGGGTCATCACCTTTTCCATCTTCGTTGCTCATAGCGATGAATTGAACAAACTTTGGCATGAGTGGTTTGGTCATCTAAACTATCGCTCATTAAAGAAACTATGTAATCAACAGATGGTGATTGGTATTCCTCTTGTTTCTTGTAGAGATGGTGTTTGTTCCAGTTGTGTTCTTGGAAAACATCATCGAGACAATTTTGACAAATGTGTCTCTTGGCATGCCTCGACCCCTTTGCAGCTTGTTCGCAGTGACTTTTGTGGTCCACATTCTTCTTCTTCTTTTTTTGGGTGAAATTATTTCTAACTTTAATTTATGAATTATTTAGATACACTTGGGTTTACTTGTTAAAACTTAAGAGTGAAGTTTTTGGCCTACAAGGTCCTTGTAGAAAATAAATCTGGACATCAAATTCAAAGGTTAAGAACAAATAATGGAGGCGAATATGTGAACAATAAATTTACAAGTTATTGCATTGAAAAGGGCATCAAAATGCAACACATTGTTCCATATACACCATGTTATCCCCATTTTGTGGATAACTAAGAAGATGATGTCTCGAGGCCCTCAGGTTGCAGATATGGAGTGTCAAGAGACCACATGACCAACAATACCCTTTGCATAGATGGAAAACCCACTCACCACTATAGATGGTCACGGGTTTGATGATGCCATCCACCACACCAGTTGGCTTCTAGAAGGCAGTGGGCCTTTCTCCATGAGGTACAAGTCAGTATTATGGTGAGAATCATTTCAATATTTAAGCCATTTGATTATGTTGTATCTTATATTTCTCTATATTTCATGATAGGTGCTTGGACATTATTCCTTTTACCCTGCTTCATCTTGGTGGTTGACATTGTTCCTTAGTAAGTGGTTTTCCTTGGGGATGGGTTTGCTACTGGGAACTCCCTTAATGAGCCATCGTACTAGTCCAAACCATACTTACCACTTTCCATCATTATTCCCCTCCATTTCCTTATCTATTGGGATTTTAGGGTGTATTGACCTAAGAAGGGGTTTCCTCTCTTTCTATGGGAAGAAGGGGATAAAGGCCCAGAGGGGTTGATGTTGGGTAAAAGATAAAATCCTTGTATAAACCTTCCAGATTGTCTGCCAAAGGATCACCCAAGAAAGCAATGAAGCACTTACCTTTGAATAAAGGGGACCCACAATATAATAAAGAAACACTTGAAAGGTTAGTTGAAGGATAAGAGGTCTTATCATGAGTTGACCTACCATGTCCATGGATATCTAGTGGTATGGCATTGTCATCATCTGGTCACCAAACCAGGGCAATGAATCTCAGTTGCATGACTGAGAGAATGAGGGTTTGATCACGAGCCAACCTTCTCATTTCCATTAGGTTTTTTTAGGTGACATTGCCACCACCTTGTCACCACGCTAGGGCAATGACCTTCAATCTCTCCTTATGCTATTATGAAAGAAAATATAAAGAAAGAAAGATACCCATGAATGAGACACTACGACCCATTATATGTCATGAGCCCTATTACCATTGAGCCTTAACCTCAACCAATTCATCCACTTTAAATGACTTAGAGAGGGATCTCTTGGAATCTCTCCTTGACCTAGGGAAATATCTACCCAATAGGACACCTCATCAACCCTACCATATTCAAGCTTAACAAGTCGCATAGTGTCTTTGATTTGTTAATTGTTTGATATAGTTATATTTCATGCACATGCTTAAATGGATTATTTATTGATTGGATTCACATATCATGATGTTATGACTTGAGATCCTTGGAGGGTGCACTCATTTATCTTTGCAGGACCTAGCTGGTGGATAGTTTTGGGGGAACAAGCCTAGCATGGGCTTCCATGGGGTTACATGCCCACTGGTTGGATGCCAGGGGCCCGCATGCTAGATGAGAGAGATCAGACTTGGAAGGCCTTGATGATGACTTGGACGACCTAGCCCAACTCTCACTTGCCAAACAATTTTCTTAGGAGGGGAAAAACGTCCTACTTTTGAGCTTGATGTCATGCTTTGGGGGCTAGGGCATGGTGGTTAGGTGCCACTCTTTGACACATGGACGTTTTGAGGAGAATAAGGTCTTCACCATGATATGCATGAAAATATTCTTGACACGTGGACTTTGGAGGCCCATCCATGCTTCTCTGACACCAACGACTTCCTCAAAGTGGAAAAATGTCCCCTAAAGGGGTGACGCCCTCCTAAATTAGGGTTTAATTTGTGAAAAAAGTGCAATTTTAAGTGAATTGTTTAATATTACTTTGTTATGGGGGAAATATTAGGGTTATTGACCCCTAATATTGTGGTTTACTCCTTAATTTATAGACAAGCTATGTTAGCTACATTTTATATAAATAGAGATCATAAGATCTCATTTTAATCACAACTCTCCCTCTTATGAGAAGACTTGGTCTGAAATTTTCGGCCCTCTTGGCTCTTTTTACCTCTTGTGCACTTGTTTATGTTTGTCTATTGGTGATTCGTGAATGGTTGATGGATGTATAGAGCTATCCTTGGATGATGATTTTCTAGCTCTTGTGGTGGATTATCTTGGCATTTCTCTTGATCTTGGTATGGTTTTCTACTATTATACTATCATTTTTTCAAGTCAAGTATTGTTATGCTAGGAGCTAGGCTGGAAGTATAAGGTAATACACCCCCACCATAGTATTCATCATTTTATTGCTTCATCTCATTGATTATACAAGGTTTTTCTAAGAGAAGTACAAGGGCACACACCCTCTTAGCTTAAAACCTAGCTTAGAGAAACTTGCCTTGGAAAGTAAAAGGGATTACACCCCCAAGGAGGTAGCTTCTCTAAGATCTTTGTTTATTTGACTCCATTAACCCAATAACAAAGGCACTAGTCATACTTTTTTGCATTGGAGATATAAAATTATTGCCTTGGGAAACACAATTTTTGGTCTTTCGAAAATTTTCTTCCTTGAAGTTGATTTGCCTCATTGAGAGGAGTTTTTCCCCACTAGGGCCTCCCCTCTTTCCCAATACTCTAATTTCTGTTACAAAATTTAACCTACAACCATTAGGGCTGCATAACCCTAGCTATTAACACTCTCATAACTCTTACACTAACCCTTGACTAGCTCCTAAATTTTGTACACTAACTCTACTAACTAGGATGCATCTTTTGGGCTAGTTCTTGGAAACTTTTCATGGTTGATTTTATTGATGAATTCCACTGAATGCTACAGACATAAGGCTTCATTTTTCTAAAAAAAACACATGTTTACAACATCGATCTTATCTAGCTTCTTAAGTGCCATTTTTCATCCTATGTTGATTGCTAAGTTTGATGTTGATTTACCTAACTAGCCTAGATATTTATATGCGGATATTAGATGTTTTATTTGCTGATATAAACTGATATCTACTACTGAAATTAGGGACAAAAAGATTAACTTTCTGATCCAACTAACATCTATCATTGCAAAGTGTCTTTTCTTGTGTCTCGAGTAGGTACAAACATCCAGAGAAGTATTATATCTGTGAGGAAACAATTACTTGACTTGCAAGGAATCTATCCCTACCTTTTATTCCACTTATAATTGACCTATAGGGGCTTCACTTCCACTTCCCTCCATCTCCATCTCAATCCTTGTAGGGTCACCGGGATCGCCTCCCTACAGTGACCTAGTCACCCTTGGAGTGCGCGACCTACATCGAGGTGACATTGGGTGTAGGATTCCCAAGTGCTAGCACTTATTTTGTGGTTGGGTCTGGCTTTGCCCAACCTACAACTTGTGCTATAACATTTTGGAGCCATTTTTAAGGAATATTTTGAATCTTCTTCATACCCTAATGACACTTTGGTAATCTATCCCAAAGTCTTTCCCTTAGCTTACCTAGCGACTCCACCGAGGAACATTCCCTTTCCACCTTTCTTGATGAGTGCATTTTGAAACTCATCTGGAGACTCCACCTTCCCGTAATCCTTATTTCCCCAAACCTTTTCCCCTAGGAGGTTCAAGCCTTCTAAGGTTTACCAAAGAAGGCCTCCTCTCAAGTCTCTCGTTGCTAAAACCCTTTTACATAAATCCCTTCCCCTTGCTCCAATGGCTCACCCTTGGGAAAGAGACCTCTACAAACCTCTTAACATGGCCAATATCCATGGTTACTCTAACCAAATGCCAACAGATGTCAACAAGCAGTTTCCAAAGTTCCCAAGAAACAATGTGATAACTTTCGAGGACCACATTATGTCATGGGTCGAGATATGGACAATGAAGGTATTGATCATGAAGATGTAGCCATGAGACTATTCGCTTCATCATTTTGAAGAAACTCTCGATTGGTTCAAGGGACTCCCTGATAATCATATCAAGGCCTATGACGCTTTTTCAGCCTTATTTAAAAGCATATGGTTGAGAAAAGAAGATGGTGGGACACTTGGAACTCAGTTCAATCAAATAAAGAAAAAGGATAATGAAACGATAATGGAATTCATTTCAATATTTGACAAGTTGTACAATCAAATTCCAACATATTGTCATCCTACAACATCATCAGTTTGTCTCATTTACATGAATTCCTTTGAAGGGAAGTTCTGATACATTCTTAAAGATAAAAATCCCACATCATTGGCAAAGGATAAATAATTTAGTATCGACATTGAAGAGAATCTCCTTGATTCAAAAATAGAACCTTTTCAGTACCCTCACAACAAGACATAATCAAGGACGAAGGTTTCCAACAAAAATGCTCCTGATCCAATTGCTCTCCTGACTTAGAAGATATACCAAATGAATGCTCAATTTTTTCAGGTACAAAATCAACTTATGAACCGCATGATTACAGTGGAAATAAATCAATATGATCCCAGACCTCAGTCTTCTAGACAATAGAGAGATGCCATCGGTTGGAAACCAAGACCTCAACAAGAGGCGAAGGCCCAGGATACTTTGAAACCTGTTGGGACAATTGATATATAATATTGGTGTCTCCCATGCCAAGAACCCCACAGGGAAGATGAATGAACCCAACAAGACGAATATTTTCTTGACGATATAAAATTCATGATTTGAAATCTCAACGATGAACATGTTACTCAAGAAAAAATCAATGAAGAAAAAAGAACAAGATAAAGAGAGGCGAGAATTCAAGCCTTAAATAAACTAATGGATGATCAAAAGAAGGAATTAAGGAGGAGGGAAATTCTAACCTACAAAATAAAAAATGCTTCAGCCCCTCCATTACATATTGATACTCCTCTTCCAATAATAGAAAAGGTGGCTCCACCACCTCCACCACCGGTATGTGAGTTGCCTCCTAAGCCAACTCCTACAGATGATATTCAGTTGAATATAGATGTTGCAAACATGTTTGGAAAATTGAATATGATGGTCCCAGTGGCAAGGATGTGTAAGATCCCTTCCTTAAAAAGGGAAGTTTTGAAAATCTTACAGGTTCCAGCTGAGAAGGAGGATCCTCCCATCATGTTAAACATTATGTATCTCAATCAACCAAGGGAAAATAACCCTCCTTTCTATCTTTCATTAGGCGTGAATGGCCTCCATTTGAACAACTGCATGCTTGATTCAGGGGCCTCAACAAATGTCATATCATTGAAGGTGATGAAACAACTTGCTTTGAAGACAACCCGACCTTATGGAAATGTATGTGGTATTGATTCCATAAGGATCAAATTCCTCGGGGTATGTAAGGATGTTGAGATTTTCTTGATTGATTTTCCACATATCAACATTCTCATGGACATAGTAGTGATTGACATTCCATACACTTGGGGGATGGTTTTATATAGGATCTAGTCTACTGCCCTTGGGGATTTCCTTAGCATGGATCTCACCCATGCACACATTCCTATGGGGGATGACACTTTTTAGATACTATACAATCGAGAGAAAGTTGATAGACACGTGATGGATCTTGATGGTATTGATTATGCCAACGAATGTGATTATGATGTACTCCCACAAACCATTGAGTATGATCCATCTGAGCTACCTTTTATGCAGAAGGACTCCATAGACACGCTTCTTTTATGGAAAGATCAATACACAGAAAAACTTGCAAAATGCCATGGGAAGGAGTCAAGGTCTATCCAAATATTGAAGAAGGGAGATGAGAAACATGAATAAATCATCAAATATAGAGTTCACATAGAGCCTCCATATGATGAGAATACACCTTACATCAATTTCGATGAAGAAAGTCTTGGGCTCATGTGGGAAAAAATAAAGGGAAAACCCATATATGAACAGAAAGATAACAATTCATGGTTTGGCCCATACATCATCAAGAAGAACTCTGATAAAGAAAAGTACTATCTGATGACATTATATGGGAGAAAGATGCCATTACCAGTAGATGGGTCTCTCCTCCAACCCCACATCCAGGTCACATGAATTATTCAGGACCCGTGCCCCAGGTTAGTAGGTAAGTCATTTTGATTCCCTGCATTTGCATCTTGATTTCTCATACTAGTTTAGATGCATTTCATTTTCATTTTACTTTACTTGCATATTGATTTCATTTTTAGTTCAGAATTTGTTGAAAAAATGTCAAAATTTTATTTTTCTAGTTCAGTGGGTTTTGATTATGACCATATGAGAACAAGGATGAGTAGGCCATCCTGCACTTGATAGTTTGATGTTTCCTTGTAGGCATAGGTCTACCAGGAGATGTTTCGGTTCTCATGCACTCTACAGAGAACACATGTCCCCAAGTAGGAGCCATATGTTATCCCCATTTTGTGGATAACTGAGGAGATGATATATCAAAGTCCTCAGGTTATAGATATGGAGTGCTGAGAGACTACATGACCAGTAGTACCCTTTGCATAGATGGAAAACACACTCACCACAGCAGATGACCACAGGTTTGCAAATGACATCCACCACACCGGTTGGCTTCTAGAAGGTAGTGGAACTTGCTCCATGAGGTACAAGTCAATATAATGGTGAGAATCATTTCAATATTTAATCCATTTGATTATGTTGTATCTTAGATTTCTCTATATTTCATGATATGTGCTTGGACATTATGCATTTTTCCCTACTTCACCTTGGTGGTTGACATTGTTCCCTAGTAAGTGGTTTTCCTTGGGGATTTGTTTGCTACTGGGAACTCCCTTAATGAGTCGTCATACCTTTCCTCATGCAAGCTTGTGTTTAGCCCATGTGTTAGAGGGGGGTCCCAGATAACTTTCACGTTTACTGGAATTTTTACACTCCCTAGCTCTGACTCCAATGTTTGTTTATAAGCCTTGAAGAGTTTCCTGTCCAACCTAATTCAAGGCTCTAGCCTAGACTAGTTGATTGACCCTACAAACATAAAGTCTAATTAATTTTAATTAGTGTTCTTTTTAAGGCTTGATTTACTCAAAAGGGGTGCGGTAGTGAAACTGATGTTGTTAATACTCTTGCGAAAAATGAAACTTATAAGAACACTAGGAAAGAAAGATTATCTTTCTTATTTTTCTTTTGAAATGCTTTCAAGATGCAAAGAAAACACAAAACTATGCTAATTTCTTTTTCCTTTTCAAATAACAATGCACAGCAAATGCCAAGAAAGAAAGAGATCTAACAAGCTAAGTTTTTTTTTATATTTTCTTCCAATCAAAGAAGAAATAACAAAATATTATAAAACAAACTGATGAATACATGATTCATGCCCCCCCTCCCCACCCGACCTTGAGGGGGAATTTGTTTTCAAAATGCAACTCATTTTTCTTAAAATTTCAAGCTAAAAATAAGTAAAAAAAAGCTAGGAAACACAAGAAATATTTAAAAAGATAATCAAACTGACATCAAACCCAGGCTTCGACTGTAAAAATAGAGATACTGTACTTAATCAAGAAACCCTGAGAAGTAAAACTTCAATAAGGGAAGAGGTTGACTGCCTCTTCTTAAAGAAAAAATTTCTTGACACAGGCACACTACTGATGCTTAAGCAGGTTGCGTATGTACACGGGCTATCTAAAAGCAGGGCATGTATGTACATGTGTTGACCCACAACAAGTCGTGTACACCTCTATAACTTCTCAAAAAAAGAAAAAAAAATAGGTAGACTAACAGGGTAGGGAGAACTAGTATGGTACCAACGGGTAACCAGAATCCCTTAAAGACTCAAAAAAATTACAGAAAACTCAAAAGGTAATAAAACCAATTAAAACACCCATAAAATCCCCTAAAACCCTAGAGGCTTCCCAGTATGGTCACCAGTTCTTCTATAGCGGGAAAACCCCCCTATGGACTACACTAGGGTTCAACATGTAGGCAGATCTAACCGTCTAAAAGTATCCTACTTTTTATAACTACCCCAAATACACCCTGTTATCCCCGATATCTAGGGATAACTAGGAGATCATGTCTCGAGGCCCACATGGTCCTAGACATGGAGTACCGAGAGCAGGAGCTACCTGAGCATGGTCCTGGAGGACCCTTCTTTTCCTTCTCAGCCAGATTTGTCC
>ML779170.1:184885-236159 GCA_009831015.1 Picea engelmannii
CAATCTGTGGAAGGGTTTCTCCTTATCTTTGTCTTATCCTCTAAGCCTTCCTTAATCCAGATTGACTTAGGGACGTCTCCCTTGGACTTGCCCTCCTAAATAGAAAGAGCTCCCCATCGAGGTGACAGTGGGTGGGGAAGCTCTTGTTACGCCGGTTTATGCCTTTGACTCAAGCTATTTAACCTTTCCTACAAACCGTGCGATAACACACCCCACATTCATGCATGAAATACAAAGTGAAAAGATCCAGTAACCTTTTACTCCGCGTCTGGTGTCGATCCTTTCACGTTCGATAGCTCCGCTGAATACAAGCCTCCTCCCAAGGATGGTCTGCATTCACAAACAGATAAACAAAGAACTATAAAACATGCATCTCATATATGAATTATGGGTTATATGTTAGTATAAAACGTAAATCAAACATAGATATTTGACACATCATATTTCGAGACAGAAAAAGTATTCCTTTTATTGATATCACAATGTTTACTTACAATGAGATCGACGACTGCTCCTTGAACTTGGTCTGGGCTCATCTTCACCAAGCTCCAACTGCGCTTCCCCGTATCTTTCTCCTCTCACACTTCTTCTAAGAAAATGGCATAGGCTTATGATGGAGGAAAAAGGCAAGAATGGGAAATTCTGATGCAAATCTCACAAGGTAGCTGCAACTTTATGGGGCAAGGAGGGGATGTGAAATGGGCAGAGCTTCACTATTCTTATGATTGGATTTGGAAAGAGACCCCAACACCTCCTTTTATATGAAAAAAAGTATTTTTATTCAGTTGGGTGACGGGCTATAAGCGGTGGATCAGTTGGGAAACTACCCAATAGCCTGTAATCTCAACGAATTCCTTGCAACTTTTTAATTTTTGCAACATTTGTGGGTATACACAAGCTGTAATGGTGCAATTAGCATATGTACGCGAGTTGTAGTAGTGCAACAAGAATGTGTACGTGGGAAGTAGTGGTACAGGGCGTGTACATCTTCAAAAATATGGTTTTTAAGAAGAGCTGCTCAGTGATGGCTTGGAAAAAATAGCAAGTAAGAGGGCCTAATGCCAGGTATGCATGTATGGTGCAATTTAGGGTTATATCAATGACTTAGTACAAGTCAATATAATGGTGAGCATCATTTCAAAATTTAATCCATTTGATTATGTTGTATCTTAGATTTCTCTATATTTCATGATATGTGCTTGGACATTATTCATTTTTCCCCGCTTCACCTTGGTGGTTGGCATTGTGCCCTAGTAAGTGGTTTTCCTCGGGGATGGGTTTTCTACTAGGAACTCCCTTAATGATCCATCATACCATTCCTGATCATACTTACCACTTTCCATCATTATTCCCCTCCGTTTCCTTATCTCTTGTGATTTTAGTGTGTATTGACCCAAGAAGTGGTTGTCCCTCATTCTATGGGAATAAGGGGCTAAAGGCCCAGAGGGATTGATGTTGGGTAAAAGATAAAATCCTTGTATAAACCTTCTAGATTCTTTTCCCAAGGATCACCCAAGAAAGCAATGAAACACTTACCTTTGAATAAAGGGGACCCACAATATAATAAAGAAACACTTGAAAGGTTAGTTGAAGGATAGGAGGTCTTATCACAAGCTGACCTATCATGTCCATGGATATATAGTGGTATGACATTGTCATCATTTGGTCACCAAACCAAGGGAATGACTTTCGGTTGCATGGCTGAGAGAAATGGGGTCTCATCATGAGCCACCCTTCTCATTTCCATTAGGTGTTTGTGGGTGACATTGCCACCACTTGGTCGCCATGCCAAGGCAATGACCTTCAATCTCTCCTTATGTTATTATGAAATAAAATATAAAGAAAGAAAGATAAAAGGCAATTGATGGGCTTGGAAAAATTTCACTGCAAATGAAGGTACCACACACCCTCTGCAAAGGCACCCATGAATGAGACACTATGACCCCTTATATTTCATGAGCCCTATGCCCATTGAGCCTTAACCCCAACCAATGCATCCACTTTACATGACTTAGAGAGGGATATCTTGGAATCTCTCCTTGACCTAGAGAAAGATCTACCGTATAGGGCACCTCGCCAACCATCCCATATTCAAGCTTGACAAGTCGCGTAGTTATTCGAGTTGTTAATCATTTCATATAGTGATCTTTCATGCACATGCTTATATGGATTATTTATTGATTGGATTCACTAATCATTATGTTATGACTTGATATCCTTGGAGGGCGTGCTCATTTTTCTTTGTAGGACCTAGTTGGTGGAAAATTTTGGGAGAACAAGCCTAGCTTCGGTCTCCATGGGGTTACAAGCCCACTGGTTGGATATGAAGGGCATGCATGACGTATGAGAGAGATCAGACTTGGAAGGCCTTGATGATGAATTGGATGACCTAGCCCAACCCTCACTTGCCAAACAATTTTCCTAGGAGGGATAAAACATCCTACTTTTGAGCTTGACGTCATGCTTTGGGGGCTAGGGCATGGTGGTGAGGTGCCACTCTTTGATACATGAATGTTTTGAGGAGAAGAGGGTCTTCACCATGATATGAGTGCCTAGATGCTTGACACATGGCCTTTGAAGGCCCATCCATGCTTCTCCAACACCAACGACTTCCTCAAAGTGGGAAAATGTCCCTTAAAGGGGTGACATCCTCCTAAATTAGGGTTTAATTTGTCAAAAAAAGTGAAATTTTAAGTGAATTGTTTAATATTACTTTGTTAAGGGGAAAATATTAGGATTTTTGACCCCTAATATTGTTTTTTACTTCTTAATTTGTGGACAATCTATGTTAGCTACATTTTGTATAAATGGAGATCATAAGGTCTCATTTTAATCACAACTCTCCCTCTTCTGAGAGGACTTGGTCTGAAATTTCCAGCCCTCTTGGATATTTTTACCTCTTCTGCACTTTTTTATGGTTGTATATTGGTGAATGGTTGATGGAAGTCTAGCACTAGCCTTGGATGATTCTTTTCGAGCTCTTGTGGTGGATTATCTTGGCATTTCTTTTGATCTTGGTATGGTTTTATACTATTATACTATCATTTTTTTCAACTCAAGTATTGTTATGCTAGGAGTTAAGTGGGAATTATAAGGGAATACACCCCCACCACAGTCTTCATCATTTCATTGATTCATCTCATTGATTATACAAGGGTTTGCTAAGAGAAGTATAAGGGCATACACCCTCTTAGCTTAAACCCTAGCTTATAAAATCTTTCTTTGGGAAGAAAAAGGGATTACACCCCCAGGAGGTAGCTTTGCTAAGATCGTTGTTTGTTTGAATCCATTAACCAAATAGAAAAGGCACTAGTCATACTTTTTTGCATTGGAGATATAAAATCATTGCCTTGGAAAACACAATTTTTGGTCTTTTGAAAGTTTTCTTGCTTGAAGTTGATTTGCCTCATTGAGAGGACTTTTACCCCACTAGGGCGTCCCCTCTCTCCCAATACTCTAATTTCTGTTACAAAATTTAACCTACAACCATTAGGGCTGCATAACCCTAGCTATTAACACTCTCATAACTCTTAAACTAACCCTAGACTAGCTCCTAAATTTTGTACACTAACTCTACTAACTAGGATGCATCTTTTGTGATAGTTCTTGGCAACTTTTCATGGTTGATTTTTCTGATGCATGCCACTGAATGCTACAGACATAAGGCTGCATTTTTCTGCATAAAACACATTTTTACAACAACCATCTTATCTAGCTTCTTAAGTGCCATTTTCAGCCTATGTTCTTTGCTAAGTTTGATGTTGATTTACCTAATTATCCTAGATCTTTATATGTTGATTTTAGACGTTTTAGTTGCTGATATAAACTGATATATACTGCTGCAAATTAGGAACAACAAGCTTAACTTGTTGATCCAACTAACATCTATCATTGCAAAGTGTCTTTTCTTGTGTCTCAGGTAGGTACAATCATCCAGAGAAGTACTATACCTGTGGGGCAACAATTACTTGACTTGCAAGGAATCTCTCGCTACCGTTTATTCCACTTATACTTGACCTATAGGGGCTTCACTTCCACTTCCCTCCATATCCATCTCAATCCCCCTAGGGTCATCGGGATCGCCTCCCTAGAGTGACCTAGTCACCCTTGAAGTGCAAGACCTACATCGAGGTGACATTGGGTGTAGGATTCCCAAGTTGTAGCACTTGTTTCATGGTTGGGTCAAGATTTTCCCAACCTACAACTTGCACTATAATACACCACAACAAAATGGTGTTGTTGAGAGAAATAATCACACATTAAAGGAAATGGCTAATTGTATGATCCAATCTAAGGGATAAAGTATTAATTATTGGGTGGAAGGCATAAACTGTGTGTTATTGCACATTTTGTACCTAGGGAAAATCCCAACGCAAAACATAATGTGTGACACAACCAGGGACACCTATCACTATCACCTCAAGAGATATTCCCCTTGTTTTAGTGAAGGACAATTCCAACACAAGGGAGGATTCTCGAGTGACCCTAGGGGGATTGCAATGGAGAAGCCAAAGAGAATAATGGAGCACCCCTATAAGTCACAATGAATGGTTCTATGGGTTTTATGGAGGATGAGTCTCGGTCAAGGAAAAGTTGGCAATGAAGAATACCCACAAGACAAACATTAGACAACCAAAACCAAGACAATATATGATGAAATGAGCCCTAAAACAAGAGGGAAACAACAAGTTATGCTTGTTGTCCCAAAAATTATAGTAGTAAACAATTATATATAGACAATGAAAAAGTCATAAGAGATACAAATTAAACCATCAAAATCAAGTACATGATATTGGATAACAATGCTAGTAATTAGTAGACAATCTTCCAATGTTTAAACCAAGATATTGATAGCAAAGGAGGGTTGTTAAAGAGTGTTATCTACAAATATTTATGATAACCAAATGGTTGTATCAAAATTTTGATACAACAAAAATTTCTAACCACTGAAATTAGCAAGTAAACCACCCAATTAGTAGCTTATTATCGATAGAATAATGATCACAACATATAAGTAATTTTTAGTAGTAGAAAAAGTGGAAAAAGAGTACGAGAGAGTAAATTTGTTGCAGCCCTAATGACTGTAGCTTAATGATTTTTACAACAATGCAATCACTTAACCAATCAAGATGCCCTTGGAGAACAAGAGAGCTTAAAGCATGTAAGATTCAAATCCAAACTTGAACAATTCAATCTCTCAAATTTCACGTTTACCAATGCAACAATATACAATATCCAATGCAATTAGTGCCTTATCTATTGGGTTAATGGAGTCTCTTTTTTAGACAACAACCTAGGAAACAAGGAGAATAAAATGTTTCTTTTAGAATTAAACCCTTATAAATCCAAAGAAGACACAAAACCTCCAAATCATCTAGCTTAGAAATTCAAGTATAACTAGGGTTTGATAATCTTCTAGGGGTGTAAACCCTCTTACTATTAAAATTTTGGTATGGTCATTTAACCATAGAAAATATCACATCATTGTCACCCAACCATAGGCATTCACATATTCCTCGCTTGAGCACACTAGCCTTAGAATAATTCTGACAAGCATACTCTAGAACCAACAGATAAACCCTAGTTTCTAACTGAAGCAACAACTCAAGACAAGTAGAGTGCTCCTTCTCCAAGGATAGCGCACAAGAGAGAGAGTCTCCATATCCAAAGAATAGTACCATACACAACTGCAGCAGTTGCAGTTGCACTAGTCTCTCAGAATTGCGCCATACTTAGAAATAATATCACCAAGAGTATCACCAAGAATGTCTCCAAGAGAATCACCAAGAATATCACTTGATAGTGCTAGAGAGAGACCAAGACCAAGAGATGAACATACACCCTTATTCCTCCTTGCAGATGCAGTTGCAACTGCAACTTCAACTCTCCACAAGACTTGCGCTCTGACTAGGTATATAAATGAGATAAAACTTCCTCTATTTATATTAATATGTCCAATGACTTTTCTGGCTGGGTCGACCTGAATTTCTGGTAATTATATTCTAATATTATTTATTTTTCTAGGTTGACTTGTCTTCTAGGGTTTCCACACATCTGTTTAAAGGTTAAGTTGCTTTCGAAATATTCTATTCTAGGTTAAATGTGGAGGTTAATACCTCACGTAGCTACCAAAACATCAACACTCCCTTTTAGCTAGGGAGGTACTAACTAAGATGTTCTTCATGTATTGGTCTCAAACACATCCATCCATCTCACATGGCATGGGAAATACTCACATGGTCTTCCAGACCAGTCTATAGGTAGCATCACCATATCCACATAGTCTATCATATGATCAAACAGATCATGTAACAAGTATCACCATCATAGCCACACATTAGCCATCTAGCTGGAAAACACCTCCAACACTATTGGTTGGCCCTCCAATTAGTAACCTCCAATGCTACTGATCAACACTCTAACTGGGAATCATTTCCGACACTACAGGTCGACATCTAGTTCATACAAAACTAGTAACTCGTCAGCTCACACAGAATTTGACTCAAAAAATTAACACTTCCTCTTAACGATGAAGGTATTCCTCTTGGCATGATCATAATCACTTCTTTTGTGCTTCTACACACCTCAACCATTGTCTTGTTGAATTTCATGAATCCATACATCATAAGAAGTTCTTCACTTTCACTGGAGTAGCGTACCAACCTTTGTTGGAGTAACATACTAACCTGCGCTGGGGTAACATACTAGCCTGCTATGGAGTAGCATACCAACCTGTGTTGGGGTAACATATCAAACTGCATTGGAGTATCATACCAACTTGTGTTGGGGTAACATACCAGCCTACATTGGAGTAGCATACCAATCTTCACTAGGGTAACATACCAACCTATGTTGGAGTAGCATACCAACCTGCGATGGGGTAACATACCAGCTTGCATTGGAGTAGCATACCAAGCTGCGCTAGGGTAACATACCAGCCTGCGTTAGAGTAGCATACCAAGCTATGTTGGGGTAACATACCATTCTGCATTGGAGTAGCATACCAACCTACGTTGGGGTAACATACCAGCCTGCGTTGGAGTAGCATACCAACATGCGTTGGGGTAACATACTAGCTTGCATTGGATTAGAATACCAACCTGCACTAGGGTAACATACCAGCCTACATTGGATTATCATACCAACATGCGTTGGGGTAACATACTAGCCTGCATTGGAGTAGCATGCCAAGCTGCACTGGGGTAACATACCAGCCTGCATTGGAGTATCATACGAAGTTGCGATGGGGTAACATACTAGCCTACGTTGGAGTAGCATGCCAAGCTACATTGGGGTAACATACTAGCCTGCGTTGGAGTAGCATACCAACTTGCGTTGGGGTAACATACCAGCCTGTGTTGGAGTAGCATACCAAGATGCACTGGAGTAACATACTGGCATGCGTTGTAGTAGCATACCAACCTACATTGGGGTAACATACCATCCTGCGTTGGAGTAGCATACCAACCTGCGCTGGGGTAACTCCCACTACTGGGGATCACATCACCTCCCACTACTAGGGAATACATCCATTCTCACTATTGGAGAAAAACATTTGGACCACTCCAAGCTTGTCTCTGACAGAGGCTTGGTCAACATATTTGCTACCTATTCGTCGGTAACAATATACTGGAGAAAGTGTATCATCATAGTGTTCTCCCTTTTTCTAGGAGAATCCACTGGACACAAATCAGGATTTGTACTTCTCTAGAATATTTATATGCAACATGATTGATCTTGTATATCAGCTTGGAAGTCACCTCTTACTTCCCTTCTGGTCTCAAAACCAAGGGAAAGATATATATCCCAATCCTTCTGATTGGCTTCCTCCTCGGTCATTGTAGCAAAGTCTACTGAAGGAAGGGAATCTTCCCATAAGATATCATATCTCCTTGAAGCCTCTAAATCTTCAATCTATCCTTCTCAACCCATGGCATATGTCTATTAGTTGTAGAAGATGTATCTCTCTTCCATCTGAATCTGAAAGTCTCTGAGTCTCCATTCTCCATCTAAATATTGACTCCCTTTGAGTCTGTATAATCTTTGGATCCATCTACTCCCTTTGTGTGTGATGATTTCCTCTGAATTATCTTGTGAATGGTCTTGGGGAGGCTTCTCCTCCCTACTGGATCATGAGGGATGACTCTCTATAAACTCTAGCTCCTTCTAAGTTGGTACTCAGTGGGGTCGTCTGCCTCACCATTGGTGGAGCCATCTGCTCCTCATGATATGGTTCATCAATGTTGTATCCTGCAAAGTTTCATGGGACCACACTGGTCTCTTCTTGGTTACTGCAATGATTTTTGGTAGGCCCTTCTAGCTCTACTAAATCTTCTTGATCTAAGGAGTGATCAACTGCACTAAAGGGATTTGTTCGATTATCCTTGAAGCCTTCTTCTCCTTGTAATCAATCTCCATATGATATACTCAATATCCCACAAAAGTACCCTTCTTCATCTTCTTCTTCTTCGGTACATGGATGTATCCGGTCGTGTATACAAAGTTCTTATCTAGATAGTCTTCTTCATGTCTCAAACTAGAGACCATCTAATATGTTTCCTCCTACAACCATCATTATAGCTCATATCAGAGTTATCACCTGTGACCTTCTCGGAAAAAGGAAAACAAAGGGAAAAACAATAGACAATAAAAATACTCTTATAATAAAAACAAGAACAAGAATAATAATCACAGTAGCTCCTTCTTAGAGCTATTGCTCGTGACCTTCCTGGAACAAGAGCCAAAATAAAAATACAATAATAAGAAATAGGAACAACACTCTTCTAGTGTTGTGATAAATCATTCCTCCATGGTAACCTCCATGGAATTTATAAAATAACCTTCCTCGGACAAGAGCAACAAGAGAACAAAGTATAATAGCATTTTCATAAGAACATATCTATGTCAACAAGAATAAAATACAATCTCATGGTAATCATCATATTATTACCAAGGTGACCTGTGTGGAAGAAAAAAAATTAAATATCTCCTAGAGGAGGTATTAGTTCATCTTGCGACCAAGTACAATAAGAATTTATATCAATAGTACTCACATGCTTCCAACTATTCATTGTATCTAGCAGTAATAGAACCTTTCAAGGATTGTTTTCACAACTAGTAATGTAGCAATTATTAAACTTGATATGTGCAAATCGGAAACTTATTAATTTAATCAATCAAGCCTAGAACCTGGAGTCTTATCTTCAAGAACGAGTGTTGTGATTTTCTTCCGAGTCTCCTTCACTCAAGATGACAAGTATTCTCTTCAACCTATCCCCTATACTTAAGACAATATGCTTTCTTGGCATAAATCTGAGTTAGAGAATATAATGCAATTAAACTCTAAAAATCTCAACCTTAATCAATCTAATACTTTGAATAGAGTTAGCTTATAACTTTAACTTTGAACATAGGTTACTATGATAATCATAACTTTAATAGATTAAAATACAACTATATGTTCATAATATTACAATAATGTCTGCATAACAACTAGTAGCATATGAAAACAATCAAACCTGGAGTGTGTTGTTCCTCTAAATGTGTTGGATCTGAGATCCATATGGATCTACGATTGTAAGAGATCCCTTTTCCTACAATCACACTCAAAATAGTGATATATATATATGAGTACATACCTCCTGAAACATCGACTGACAGTGGCACGATCCGACAACGACAACAAGAAATGGAGAACCTTAAAACTTCAAAGGTGATCCAACTTGTAATCTAAAGGTAGCTGGAGATGTGCTAGGGTAAGGCGCACTAGGAACACCAAATATTAGTCCCAACACTTCACATAAACTTTCACTACAATTGGTGTTGGCACTACAATTGGCATTGCAACTGGTGTTGCAACTGGCATTGCAACTGGTGTTGCAACTGGCATTGCAACTGGTGTTGCAACTAGCACTGCAATTGGTGTTGCAAATGGCACTGCAATTGGTGTTGCAACTTGCACTCCAACCAGTGTTGCAACTAGCACTAATATTGGTGCCAAAATTGACATGAAGCAACTGGCATGAAGGAACTGGTACTGTAATTGCAAATGGTACTACAGACCTAGGGTTTTATGAGGAAACCCTAATTTCTCAACTTCAGAAATTTGTAGATCTGATCTAGGGAAGAGATGTGCCCTACTTAGGTGACCTTCTTAGTGAGTTCACTAATTTCTCAATGAGCTTGACAATGGGGAAACTCGGGATCTTCTTTCCAACAGTTAGACTGTTATGAAGGAAACTGGCTCTGATACCGTGTTAAAATTTTGGTATGTTCGTTTAACGATAAACAATTTCACACAATTGTCACCCAACCATAGGAATTCACATATGCCACCCCCTAGCACACTAATCTTTACTTAGAATAATTTCAGCAAGCATACTCCAGAACCAACAGATAAACCCTAGATGCTAACTGCAGCAAAAACTCAAGACAAGTAGAGCACTCCTTCTCCAAGGGTAGCGCACAAGAGAGAGAGAGTCTCCATATCCATAGAAAATGTACCATACACAACTGCATCAGTTGTAGCTTCAATACACTCTTAGACTTGCACCATGCTTAGAAATAATATCACCAAGAGTATCATCAAGAATGTCACCAAGAGAATCACCAAGAATATCACTTGATAGCACTAGAGAGAGACCAAGACCAATAGATGACCATATGCCCTTATTCCTCCTTACAGTTGCAATTACAGCTACAACTGCAGCTCTCCATAAGACTTGCGCTCTGACTGGGTATATAAATGAGCTAAAACATCCTATATTTATATTAATCTATCCAATTACTTTCTCGCTAAGCCGACCTGACTTTCTGGTAATTATATTCTAATATTATTTATTCTGCTAGGCTGACTTGTCTTCTAGGTTTTCCACACATTTGTTTAATGGTTCACTTTCTTTCAAAATATTCTATTCTAAGTCATAGGTTACACGTGGGGGTTAAGACCTCCCGTAACTACCAAAAAATCAACACTTACTCCCTAGAGAATACAAACCCTAGCAAGATCTTGCTACAAGGGTGTAAACATTCTTACTCCTTGTAGCAATCATTGAGCCCTTTCAATGACAATAGAAGAAAATTCCTTGATGGAGGGTCAGGTATCCCCTTATACTCCTCCTAGGGTTTGATAGTATAACCTTGAATTTAAGAAGAAAAACAAAAAATTACGGAAATTCCTTACCTAATCCAAGCACTATCATGCAAAACCATTACTTATCAAAGAAATTCCAACAATTTTCCAAGAACAAGCATCCAAGAGAAGTCACTATCCTTTATTCTACCAATAAACAAGTGTAGTATTCATAATGACAAGAAAGAAGGCTGGAATTTTAGGACAAGTGTAGCATCCATAATGCCAAGAAATAAGGAAAATTGCCAAAGAGGGTCGAAATTTCAGTGCAAGAGTAATTTTCCAAGTGATGAGTTATCATTTGTGACAAATGACGTGCCTCATATTTATATGAGGAAAACCCAAGTCATGTTTTTCCACTTTACAAAATAACCAAATAACAAAATGATAGGCCATAAGCCCCTAAAAATCCTCTCCAAGGTAGCACGTGTGAATACAAGCCTCCAAAGGATATGACATCAAGCTAAGAAGTTCCACGTCATCCCCATATCAAGAAAATAAGTGGGGCTTCAAGCCCACAACACCACCAAGTGCACAAAAATGGTCAAACATCCTCCCAAAGGTGTGACATCTCAAAGAGGGACGTTAGGGAATAAGGAGGTGATGTCACCATTTTTGCATGGTTTTGAGTCTTCATCATGTGCTAAGGATGTCTCTCAAGGTGCAATGTTCATCATCTTAAGCCTCCAATGAGTGGGGCGCATCCTCCATCCTATGGGATTTCAAGCCCCTATGAAGGTCCAAATGGATTAGTCCCTTCATGAATGTCTTCCACCGAGACAGGTCTTGAAAAAACAAGAAAATATGCCCCCCAAGGGTCCACAAGTCACATGTATCATGCCAAGTAAGCCACATTTAATAAAATAACCACCCAAACATGTGCATTAAATCCCCCCTTTTCAAACTAAACAAATTCTCAAAGGCTTTATAAAATTTGTCAAATTTAGATATGGCAGGGTTGTCATGGTGCCCTATTAGGTAGGCCAATCCCCAAGTCAAGGAGTGTTTCCCAAGAAGACCCTCTCTATGTTGTGTAGTGAATATGAGGTGGATGTGGGTAGAAAAATTGTGTTAAGTTTAGTGTTGTTATTATGTTATTTTCACTTTACTAGAGAATTCAATGCATTTCCAAAGAAACAACATAAAGAGGATCACTAAAAGAAACACAATCACAAGGTACACAACATTTTATCCTAGGAAACCCTCATGCGGGAGAAAACCAAACAAAAGCTTCCTCAATAATATATTGCCAATACAATGCCAAGACTAAGACTAAACCACCAAGAATATACTAGGACTAAGCGTGTGCCTCTCTTCTCCTTCCTCCTGCAATTGCAACTTCCTTCAAAAGATGCGGACTAGAAGAGTGAGTGAGTGAATGAACAAGTGAGGTGCCATCCTCACTTATAATTACTAGTTGAGGAGGCGTTATGGTTATGTCTCTTCACTTAGTAGGATTGAATTCTTCCAAGAGTGGTTAAAACCACTTTATAAACCCTAGGGGCTGACTTTACAAATACCACCATATAGATATGGTTTGACCAATCCACAAAAGGGGTTTTGGTCTTATACAAGACTCGACATGATCAATCCACAAAAGGGGATTTTGTCTATAAGATAATAACTCAATTATAATTAGACTATTCTTCAAAGTTACAATATTTCAACACTCCCCCTTAATGAGAAGGGTATTCTACTAACATAACCCAATACAACATCATTAGGAGAAAGAGAGGGAAACATCATCATCAACATCTGGAACACTGACTGACACATATACAAATCATCGGAAGTTTTTCTCATCCACAATATCATCATCGTTCACAACATGGAGCTAGAGTAGCATCATCATTATCATCAGCATGAATCTAAAACATCAACATTAATAGCATGAAGATAGTAAAACATCATCAATAGCATGAGGCTGATACAATATCATCAACAACACAAAGTTGATACAACATCATCAACAACATGAGGCTAATACATCATCATCAACATATGGAAACAGAATAAGACAGCTGAAACAAAAACATTTTGTGGTAATCTGACATACCGTCCTTATTATACCTTCAGGATCTTCCCAGGAATCATACAATTCCCTAGGATATAAAATCCTAACAAGCTACCACATGGTACTCTGACAGACCATCCTTACCAGAACTTCAGGATCTACCCAAGAATCATAAGATTCCCTAGGATATAAAATCCTAATGGAGCTACCACTACTGACCACAATTGGCATATACATGCACATGTACTTTGACAGATCATCCTTACCAGACCTTCAGGAACCTCCCATGGATGATCAATCCCCTAGGATATAAAATACTAATGGAGCTACCCATTGTTGGTGAGGATACTATAGTATCATCAAAATCACTCCCCCTTTCAAGGGAGGTCCTTTCGGACAACACTAAGCTTGTCTCAGAAGTACTCAAACTTCACATGAGACAGAGGCTTGGTCAACACATCTACAACCTGCTTATATGTGCCAACATATTGGAGCTTTACATCTCCCCTTTGCACCATATCATGAATGTAGTGATACCATATTTCTATGTGCTTTGAATTATCATGGAACATTGGGTTCTCCGTCATCTTTATGCAACTCTGGTTATCACATAGAATCACGGTGACTTCCATCTCCAGATTGAACATACCTGTCAACAACTTCCAAAGCGATACGGCTTCACAACTAGTGGAACATGCTGCAATGTATTATGCTTCTGTTGTGATGAGAGCAATGCTAGATTTCTTCCTGCTTTTCCATGAAGTCATGGCTGACCCCAGACTGAAACAACATTATGAAGTTCTCTTTCTCTCTGAATCACTTCCAACCCAATCTGAATCAATATAAACATACAGTCTGAATTCATGATATCCAATATAACAGAGACCATAATCCAGCATACCCTTAAGGTATCTCATAACATGCTTTGCAGCTACAAGGTGAACACATTTGGGCTCCACTAGATATTGACTCAAGGTGTTCACAAAAAAACATACATCTAGCCTGGTATTCATCAGATACATCAACAAACCAATAATTTGTCGGTATAGAGTAGCATCAACCAACTCTGACGAACTATCAACCAGGAGCTTCAAGTGTGTTTCCATGGGTGTGTTCATGGCTTTACATTCCAACATGTCAAATCTCTTCAGTATTTCAACTTCATACTTCCCTTGGTTAAGGAATATCTTCTCTAGGCTCTGCCAAACTTCAAGACCTAAGAAATAATGCATTGGGCTTAGGTCTTTCATCTCAAACTATGTAGTGAGCTTCTTCTTGCAATCAATGATGATATTTTCTTCTCCTCTCAAGAATAAATCATCTACATATAGTAGAAATATAACTGGCTCATCATCCATAACCTTGAAGTAAAGGTTAGAATCAAAATTACTTTTGGTAAAGCCCAAGCTCGTCAGGAAACTATCAATTCTGCCATACCAATCTCTAGGAGCTTGCTTCAACCCGTACAAAGATTTCTTCAACCTACAGTCATGAGCCTTTCTATATTCAACTTCAAACCCTCGCGGTTGTTCAATATACACATCTTCTTCAATAACACCATTTAAGAAGGTTGTTTTCACATCTATCTGGTGTAACTTCCACTTCATTTTGGCTGCAAGAGCTATGATGGTTCTAATAGAAGTGTTTCTAGCTATAGGAGAAAATGTCTCTTCTTAATCAATACCTTCCTTTTGAGAAAAACCACGAGCCACAAATATTGCTTTATGTTTTTCGATACTTTCGTATGCTGCATGTTTTATCTAGTATATCCACTTGGAAGATACCACATCTTTGTTATTTGGTCTAAGAACTACTTCTCATACATCATTCTTTATAATTGAATAGTATTATTTTGTCATGGCATCCACCCATTCTTTCTTCTGAATGGATTCTTCAAAGCAAGTAGGTTCATTTTCTATGAGATCACACACCAAGGCCATATAACTAGAGAATGGCTTATGTTTCTTGCTTTGTCTCATGGTTCCTTCTGGGGAACCAGACTTTGTTTCATAGTCAATAAGTTATGTTTCCAAATATGGCTTTCTCTTGTGAGAGATCGTCATCTAGGGAGGTTCTTGAGATTCTATCATATCATGATCTTCTACAATCTCATCATTAGGGGTAACTGTAACTTCCTTCACTAGTTCTGCAACTCTGGGAGCTACAAGTTCTTCTTCATATACTTCTTCAAGCTCTCATTTCCTTGATCTTTTGATTGTTGCATCTTCATGAAAGGTTACATCTTTGTCGATCTCAATATGATGGTAACCTGGTATGTAGATTTTGAGGGCCTTAGAGACCTCACAGTATCCAACAAATATTCCCTTCTTTCGCGAGGGATCCAACTTAGTTCTCTTTTCTTTTGGAATGTGTACAAATATTGAACAACCAAATATTTTGAGATGGCTTAGTTATGGATTCTTTTCGGTGCACATTTATTTGAGGTTTTTTAATCCAAGTGCACTATGGGATAATCTGTTTTGGACATAAAATGTTGTTCTTGCTACTTCAACCCATAAGTGCATTGGAAGATCTTGATCGTGATTCATCGTCTTTATTGCTTCCATAATTGTTCTATTCTTTCTTTCTACTACAACATTTTTTTTAGGATTATAGGGAGTGGTGAGATCCCTCTTAATACTGACATCTCTGCAAAAGATTCCAAATTCATTTGAGGTATACTCTCCTCCATTATCTGACCTGAGTATCTTGATTTTTCTTTCGGAGAGGTTTTCTACCAAGGCTTTGAATTCCTTGAACTTTCCGAGTACTTCATATTTTGATTTCAAGAAATAAACCCAAGTATTATGAGATTAATCATCAATAAATGATACATATTATACATACCTACTTAGAGAGGTTGATGGCATTGGACCACATACATCTGATTGGATGCGTTCCAAGATTCCTTCTGCTTTATTGTCTCTCTTGGGAAATGATTCTTTATGTTATTTCCTTGTGCACATCCCTTGCATACACCTTCATGATCAACCTTAAATTCTGGTAAAACTATAACTACCTTGCTTACATATGGTAAGGCTTTATAGTTGATGTGAGCTAGTATTCTATGCCAAAGTTCATAAGGAATTTTAGTAGAGTGAGTTAAGGCTACATCTAAGTGACCTTTTAACTTGTACAAACCTCGTTCTTCTATTCCTATAAAAACAAAATCTTCTATAGTTTTTCCTTTAGGCCACAAAAGAAATTCACCATCTATGAATGCAACCCTGAAACCTTTCTTATCTAGGGTTGAGATAGAAAGTAAGTTCTTTGTCAAACCTGGTACATAGAGTACATCCTTCATTCTCATCAGAGTTCTTGAATCTAGTTTGTAGGTGGATTCTCCCATTCCTTTGATAGGATACTGATAATCATCGCCAAGTGAGACTTTTTGTGGAAGTCCTTTTCTGTAAGGCTGGAGAGAATTTCTTTCTGACCTATCATGTGCTTAGAGGCACCACTATCTATGAACCAAGTATCCTCTCCATGTGTCACAGATCCTGAGAGGGTGAAAAACAAAAATAATCTTCAATTTCTTCTTTAGTCGGCTTCTTGGGTGGCTCATCATCTTCAACTGCATGGACATGATCTCTTTTGTTATTTCTCTTCTTGTATTCTTCCTTTATGGCAGGACAGTTCTTAGCAATGTGTCCCATCTTATCACAATGATAACATTGATAAGAGGAGAAGTCTTTTCCCTTTCTTTGATCCTTATGATATTTCTAGAATCTCTTTGGAGGGTGAGATTATTTATGAAAATTTGTCTCCTTTTGGAAATGAGACCTTTTATTTCCTCCTTTAGCATGAGTAGCTAGGGCTTGATATTCATCCCTTAATATTACAGCTTCTCGATTGGCCAATCTTGCTTCTTCTTGAACACATTCTTCCCAAAGACTTTCAAATTTGAGTTTCTCTTTTCTTGCACAGATAGTTTGGATGAATGAATCTCAAGGTCTTGTGAGACCATTAAGAGTTGTCATGATGAGTTCATCTTCATCCAAGTTGTCTTCAATTGCTTCCAATTGTTCCTTGAATTGAGAAACCCTAGAGAAACAGTCTTGAACTATTTCTCCTTTCTGCATCTTTGTATTCTTGAGTTGGGTTCTCAGGTTCATCTTCCGATTGATGTTCTTTCCTTCATACATTCTGATTAGGGCATCAAACATCTCTTTTGAATTATTCTTAGAAGACACTTGAGGGATCAAGTGGTCTTTAATGGAATCTACAATTATTCTTTTGGCCCTAATCATATCCTTCTTGTACTTCTCTTTCTCTGCTTCTTCTTCGGGTTCCGGTACATTTTCTTTTATGAATTTTGCAAGGTCATTCTCTTCAAGAATGAGTCCAATCCTGTACTTCTAGGCACGGAAATTTTCCACACCTTCTAACTTGTCAACAATCTTGGTGCTTGCAAAGATCTTGACCCGGAGCTAGGAAAATGACTAGAAAATGAAAGTGCTCAGAAAATGAATCTGAACTTACCAAGAGATGCGTTGGGCTAAGGAGAGTTGGTTGGAGCTGATTGTTTCAGAAAATTCCAAGTTTTACCCCTTGAAACTTGACCCGCACACTTTTGGACTGGTACTTCTGGTACTGATTCTAGTTTTCTGGTACCAGTCAAAACTAGGGTTTGACTTTTCAATGAATCTAGCCACTGAAAAGGTGCGCTCAAGATCCAAAAATATGTGATAGGGTAGGGCGCACTTCCCTATATAGTTTTTTATCAGAAATTTCTCCTTAGTAAAAATCCCTAATTTCCTTGTACAACAATAATGACAATTTTACATACCTAGTGAAAGGTGCTCTATTCATTCAAGCTCTAATACCATGTTAAGTTTAGTGTTGTTATTAGGTTATTTTCAATTTACTAGAGCATTCAATGCATTTCCAAATCAACAACATAAAGAGGATCACTGAAAGAAACACAATCACAAGGTACACAACATTTTGTCCTCAGAAACCCTCACGGGGGAGAAAACACAACAAAAACTTCCTCAATAAAAGATTGTGAATACAATGCCAAGACTAAGACCAAAACACCAAGAATATACTAGAACTGAGCATGAGCCTCTCTTCTCCTTCCTCTTGCAATTGCAACTTCCTTCAAAATATGTGCACTAGAAGAGTGAGTGAGTGAATGAACAAGTGAGGCACCATCCTCACTTATAAATACTAGTTGAGGAGGCGCTAGGGTTATGTCTCTTCACTTAGTAGGGCTGACTTATTCCAAGAGTGGTTAAAACCACTTTATAAACCCTAGGGTCTGACTTTACAAATAACACCATATAAATATGGTTTGACCAATCCAAAAAAGGGGATTTGGTCTTATACAAGACCTGACATGATCAATCCTCAAAAGGGGATTTGATCTATAAGATAATAGCTCAATTATAATTAGAATATTCTTTGAAGTTAAAATATTTCAACATTTTGGGCATGCAGTTCCTGACATATCAAGGGATCATATTGTCTCATTTATGGGTGCTTTTGTGGAAGGTGTGTTGCACCCCTTCGTTTACAATGAAACATTTTTCCAATCGCTTTATTTTCCTTTCGGTTTTTATGGTATGAACATTGAGTGCTATGTGCAATGGAAATTGAAAGAGCATCACAATGCCACTTTAAGTTAAAATACATTGAGTGCAACATGCACTAGAAATTAAAAGACACTGCAATGCATTTTCCCATCAAGCGGGACATTTTTATTCATTTGATTTTTTAAAGGTCCTTCATTTTTATGGAGAAGTGTTTCATTTCTCAGACCTTAGGGAAAACATAAATAAGGATAGTTTATGGATTTTAATTTTTACAGTGCTAGCTACAACACCTCTGAGCCTTTAGCCCCTTCTTCCCATGAAATGAGGTACAACCCCTTCTTGGGGTCGGTGAACCTAGAAACCCAAAATATGAGGAAACAGAGGGGAAGAGGTGTGGAAAGTGGTTAGTATGAGAGGGAATGGTACAATGACCCTTCTAGGAAACCCCCTAGTAGCAACCCTTTTCTTGAGGGTGACCCACTTACTAGGAAACCATGTCAACCACCGAGGTGAAATAAAGCAAAAGGTGTAATTTCCAAGAAAACATCCCATAATCAATAAAGGACCCTTTTCAATATTCCCAAATGGTTCAATTATTAAAGTGACACTTACCATGAGACCATACTTGTTACCTCATGAAGAAAGATCGGTTGTCCTTTCTAGGCCAAGCTGGTGTAGCAGACACTTCTAAGATGTTGTCAATGAATGGTAATGTGTGGTGGAGAGGAGGGGCTCTATCTTCTCAATGCGGGCTCAACTGGTCATGTGGCTCTTGACACTCCATGTATTCTATCTATGAGCCTCGAGACATCATATCCTTAGTTACCCCTAGGATGGGGGGGTAACACTGTGCAAATTACATAGTAAATCACACTCCCACAAAGGCTCTAAAAAATATAACATCGAAAGAAGCATGGAATAAAATGTAAGCCACTTCTATGTATTTGGCAGCGTAGGGCTCGTATTCTTGATGAGAAAAGGAAATATTTACATCCTAAAAGTGAGAAGTGTATTTTTTTACTATTCTAAAGATGTCAAAGGTTACAAACTTCTTCAAACTCATTCTAATTAAATTATTACTAGAAGAGATGTTAAATTTGTTCCTTGAACGTTTGTTCCTTCTTCAAAATGTGAGCCATCTTCGATGTTTGTCCCATGTTTTGTTCCTATTCCAGTTTCTTCTTCTTCAGATGATGAAAGTGAGGATGAAAATCCACCTCCTCCTACTCACCTTCCTCCATATGAGTCCATTGAACGTGAACCTGCACCAACACCACAACTTCCTCGATGTGTCCATTCAACTCAAGAAGTAACTAATGATCTTGTAGGTGATCCTTCACATGAACATCAAACACATTCACAGTTACAACAAGCCTCTTCTCTTTTGTCTCAATTTCTAGAGACTAATGAACCAGAGACATTTGTAGAAGCTTCAAGTCATCCAGATTGGGATACAACAATGAATGAAGTGTATTTCTCTTTAATGGAAAATGATACTTGGGATCTTGTACGTCTTCTGAAGGGAAGAAAACATGTCATATGTAAATGAGTGTATATAACTAAGTATGCATCAGATGGAAGTGTTGAAAGACATAAGGCTCTATTAGTTTCCAAAGGGTTCTCTCAAGTTGAAGGCATAGACTATAATGAAACCTTTGCCCCTGTAGCCAAAATGAATTCCATCTGCCTTGTTCTAGCCCTTGATGCCTCACATAAATGGGAGATCCATCAGATGGATGTTAAATCTTCCTTCTCGCATGGGGATTTGCAAGAATAAATCTGCATGGAACAACCTCCCAGCTATGTCTAGAATGACTCCAACTTTGTTTTCCACCTTAAGGAATATCTTTATGGTCTTAAGAAATCTCCTTGAGTTTGGTATGCGAAAATGGACAATGTTCTTCATGATACCGACTTTTCAAAGAATGGGTCAACCTAATCATAGAGATGAAATGCCATTAAACCCCCAGGTAGTACTCGAACCATTTGAAAGATGGGCCTTAGACTTTGTAGGACCCATTAACCCTCCATCCATCAAAAAGTTTATATATTAGTCTGCACAGATTATATGACCAAACGAGTGGAGGCTAAAGCACTCCATAAAGCTACTGAAGAAGTTGTTCTAGATTTATTATTTGAAGATATATTTGTCAGATTTGGAGTTCCTAGAGAATTAGTCACAGATGGAGGACCTCGTTTCACCTCTCATGGTTTTAAATCCACCCTTCAAAAATATCATATTCATCATAGAATGACTACACCATACCACCCCCAAGCCAATGGACAGGTGGAAAGTACAAGCAAAGTAATAGAATCCATTCTCACAAAAACGGTGAAGGAAAACCGAAAGGATTGGTCTTAAAGGCTCCCTGAAGCATTATGGGCTTACAGAACTACCTGGAGAAATACTACAGGATTCTCCCCCCTATGAATTAGTTTATGGAAAAAGTATTATCTTTCCTATGGAATTTGAAATCAAAACCTTAAGGACTGCTTTAGTTGTTAACATTGATCTGACTGATGCACAGACAACCAGGTTGCAGCAGCTTAATGAATTCGATGAAAAAATATTAGATGCCATTCACCAAACAACTATGACTCAACAACAAAGAACAAAATGGCATGATAAAATCATCAAGCATAAGCAATTCCAAAAAGGTAATTGGGCTTTATTGTATGATTCTCGGTTTAAAGAATTTCAAGGGAAACTACGTACAAGATGGCTAGGACCTTACGAAGTGGATACTGTTTTCCCCAATGGAACAGTAAGGCTCCTAACAATTGATGACTCTAAAACACTATTATTAGTGAATGGTCATTGACTTCATCTGTACCAGCGCCCCATTTCCAAAGAATATTTTAAGGCCACATGTGTGGTAGATTCACATTATCTCTTTTTAGAGGAGCCTCCTGCCCCTCATTGCAGTTAATTTTTCTGAATTTTATTCTTTAGTATTAGATTAAATTTCTTTTTGCTAATAATCCCTGTCAAGGATGGCATGTTACAATTGATTCTCTTGTAGATTCTCGATCCAAAAAAGGCCTACCAAGAAAGGACATTCTTACTACAAGCAGATCCAAGCTTCATGTTGTGAAGCATTGCTCCCTCTTTCTTCAATCCATTCATTTCCCATTCAACATCCCCATCATTCAACCCCCTTTATTTTCTTTCCTTTCCATTCCCTTTCCCCATTTTCCCATTGCTGAAACACCACTCTTCAGCAACATTTTCCCCATTTTTCCATTGCTGAAACACCACTCTTCAGCAACATTTTTCCCCATTTTTCCCATTGCTAAAACACCACTCCTCAACAACATTTTTCCCCATTTTCCCATTGCTGAAACACCACTCTTCAGCAACATTTTCCCCATTTTCCCATTTTTGAAACACCACTCGTCAACAACATTTTTCCCCATTTTTCCCATTGCTGAAACACCACTCTTCAGCAACATTTTTCCTCATTTTCCCATTGTTGAAACACCACTCTTCAGCAACATTTTTCCCCATTTTCCCATTGCTGAAACACCACTCTTTAGCAACATTTTCTCCATTTTTCCCACTGCTGAAACACCATTTCTTCAGAAATATGTTCCATTGTTAAAACATCACTCTCCAGCAAACATTTTTTCGTTCTTTTCCTGTTGCTGAAACACCACTTTTTCAGCATTTCCTGTCATAAAAACATCTTCTTCAGCTCTTTCGCTCTCACTTCTTCTATTTTTCATACTACATTCTATCCTTTCACTACCTTCTCCCATGATTAAACAAACCCTTGATACAATTTCTCTCATAAATCCAAAGTTTCTCCCATGATCACTGCAGATTTATTATGGACAGGCACTATATTTTTCGAAGTACGAATCAAAGGTAAAGATGAGGTATGTAAACTTTATATGTAAATACAATTAAACTATGGCTAATGAGAAGATCCCGATTCATTATTACCTTAGTTGTAGTTTGGGGGGGGGGGATATCGAAACTTTATGCCATCATTTCACACGAACTGACTACCGTCACTTCCTTTTTATCCATTATTTCGTCTTTTTACGATCATTTACATGCCCTCATCCGTAAAACTTACTTTGTTCAGGTGCGGTTATTTGACTCTATGATTGTGCATTTTACTGAGCTGAATAGCTATGGGAGGCCCTGTTATACGATACGAACCCGCCACGACAACCCTGCTAGAATTGTATCCAGAAGTCTACCAAATCTTTCAGCAGGCAAGCTGACTGGGTTATTTTTAGAGGCTCCAGGGATTTGATCAACAATAGGTTCTTCAATTTGCTTGAAATCTTCAACAATACCATTCTATTGTTCAAGGGGTTTGGATTCCAGTCACAGAGGATGATATAGCATAGGTTTTGGGTCTTCCCGTCACTGGCATTCACTGGTTCAGCCGCAAACATATTATTCTTAATGCCCAGTAGGATTTTCTCTTGCCAGGAGAACAAGTTGAGCCTAAAGCCTAGGGTGTTCGACTTAGCTCGTTGTCGACTCCTTGGCCGAAAGTTGCAGAGTTTGTCAAGCACTACCTTACCTATAAAGGTCGATACCAAGTAGTTTACCAATACAACTTTGTCTTGTTATCTCATTTACGACATGCTAGACTGGTGAATATTCCTTACTATCTACTCAGATGTCTTAGAAATATGTCGCATTATTGTAAACAGGCTAAAAATCCCACCCTTTCCTTCACCCATCACCGTCTCATTCAATTACGCATCCAAAAGGGTTTTGCCCAACAAAACCCTCTCCTAAACAATCCACCCATAAACCCTCAGAAAGTTGTTGAACATCTTGAAAATCCTCATGAAGAGCAACCACAAAACCTTCCTGACCCTCCCGAAATACCTATTAATCCGCCTACATATCCAATTGATCCAATTAACCCTCCTACCATACCAAGTCCACCCCACAATTTACCAGAATCATCTACTCCTACTGTTCATATACTTAGCGATGATTCTGAAGCAGATAAACTTGATAACCCTCCCTGCTCCATCACTGAGGAAAAACCCACTCGCAAAAGAAAGAAGCAAACTACTACTTTTCCTTCCTTTTTACCTAAAAAATGAACGAGGGCTTCAACAAAAGCAGCCGCTACTGCCACTACCCTAAACCCCCAACCCATTTTGCTAAAAGCCCATACACCTCCACCCTCCCAAATCTCGAAATTTTTACCTATTCAATCCATGGGCACTGAAACATAAGAACCAGAGGCCCAGGGCGTTGCAACATCATTTTCCTTACATCAAGTAGCTGTCACACAAGTACCAGCTACTCATTCAGTAGTTGTCACACAAGTACCAGCTACTAATTCAGTAGCTGAAACACAAGAACTAGCTATAGTTGTTACACAAAAACCAGCTACAGCTGAAACTCAAGAACCAGCTGCTAACTTCATTCCCAAAATACAAGAATCAGATGCCCAGGGTGCTGCAACAGTAGCTGTCACACAAGAACCAGCTACTCATTCAGTAGCTGAAACACAAGAACCAGCTATAGTTGTTACACAAGAACCAACTACAACTGAAACACAAGAACCAACTGCTGACTTTATTCCTGAAATACAATAATCACATGCCCAGGGTGCTGCAACACTATTTTCTTTACATCAAGTAGCTGAAACAAAAGAATCAACTGCTAATTTTGTAGCTGCTCGACAAGAACCAACCACTCAGGTTGTGACCATTACACAAAAATCAGTCACCCCTCTTGATACACCTATGATAGATCAACAACCAGAACCAATAATGGCTTCTCTCTTACAAAAGAATGAGTTTCTAAGATCAGAACTGGAAGCTTACAAGCAAGAGCTAGTAATGGCAAAGGAAGCCTATGACAGGGAACTTAATTTGTATACCTTAGCTCGCGTAGCGACCATGGCAGAGAAGAACACAAAATATGATCAGTATATAGAGTATATGTGTAGCCAATGTGGGGATATTTATGATCAAGAAGGCTACAAAGTGGTTCAAATCCCAATGCCTGGAGCTTCCCTGCACCTACGACTTTTGTAGTTAAAAAAGAGGAACGCCCTACTGTTACACAAGAACCAGTAGGACCTTCAAAAATTCCAAAAAGCAAAGTTAATCTACAGGAACCCTGGCCTACAGCAACTGTTAAATCTGAAGCTTATGTTTTTATTAGTAAAGCTACTCAAACTCTGCCTATTGATGAATCTTCCCCTCTTGGAAAGATCAGTACCCCTACTTTTGTGGAACAAGCTACTCAAATTCTGCCTTTGATGAACCTGCCCCTCCTGGCAAGATCAGTACCCCTACTTTTGTGGAACAAGCCACTTAGACTCTACCTCAGCCTACCACTTGCGATGTTGAAACACAAACTCAACCATGGAGTGAGCAGGTAATAATGAACAAATGGAAAAAGGAGTCTGCTATTACATAGGAAAAAAGTTTGTAGGAGCACATACTACTTTGGTTGAACCACATATATTCAAACTGGGAAGCTTCGGTGCAAACACGCAAAGAATCTCGTGCCCATAAGAAGCAAAATGAGAAGTTAAAAAATAAATTACTCATGATGTTCGATTTGGTACAAAAATTGTTGGCTGCTAGGAAACCATCCTCAAATTACTCTATTTTCCTTATAGAACGACTTGCATTCTTTCAGATAAAATCAATCAAAGAAAGAAGATCCTATGCAGTGTTCAAACCAGAAGATTTTGTTCAAACTTTTGCAGAAGCCTCTACTATTGATCAACATTTACTATGTGAGGTATATCTTCATAATGAAGCCATTCCTGAGAACAGATAGCTTAATCTTAATCATCTTGTTGGTGATATCTAGATTCGGGCACTCGCCTCCTTCCTTACCAACCAGATTACATGGCAGAATGATTTTCTATCTCCCAAGCATAATGAAGATAAATGTCTCCTCTGGATATGGCCAGAACCATAGAACGTTGCTACCTTTGTTGCAGAATATTATCAATTTTTGAAGAAATCGGAGATGACTCAATATATACGGCAACTGCAGGCAACAATACTTCAGGATTGTCAACAGTTTATTAAATCCATAGACTGTTTCCCTAAAAGCAAATAACATTTTTTGGCAACAATCTTCTAAGAAAAATCAGGAGCACAATCCCTTTAGTCCTACCAATCTTGAGACAACAATCTTCCGGGTACCTAGTTACATCAAATGTGTCCAGCAATGCGCTGAAAATTGGATAGGTTATCAGTTCCATTTTCCCATTCTGTGGATGCCAGCAGAGAAGTATCAAGTTCATCATAAGTTTCCCAAGAAGGTTGAAGCAGCAGCCTGGCAAAGGCTACAACATGTTCAAGGATTCAGAGCCCCAATAGACAGTACTTTCTACAGCTACTGCTTAAGTAATTTGCACGCCTAGAGTCGGTATCCGGATTCTGATTCAGATTGAAGTTGCCTGAGGACATGCAACCTTTTTAGTTGGGGGGGATGTTAGGACCCTATAATGTACCTTTTTTCTCATACTTTTTGCTATCATTACATCATTTTCCCACTCATATTTAAGCCTACATTATCACCTTAATCTATTTTTCCAAAGGTATATAACGTTTCTTCTCTTTGCTATATGTTTAATTTGTATTACATGTAATTTTATATTACTTTCATACTTACGCATTAATCAGAAATATATAGTTGCTAAAACAGTTTGAAGACTGCAGTTAATATATCGTTGTTGCTTGAAGACCACGTTGCTGAAACAGTCAAACAGTACGCAAATCTCGTTGCTTGAAACAGTCCATAATTTGCGATGCTGAAACAGTATTTCACATACAATAGTAACAAGAAAAGATAATTAAAAGAGTTGTTACACTGGCCGCAACAGCTATACCTCAAGCCAACACCATTACAACCATCACTGCTGCTTGAAGACCATGTTGCTGAAACAGTCAAACAGTACGCAAATCCCGTTGCTGAAACAGTTTGTGATTTGCAATGCCGAAATAGTATTTCACATACAACAGTAACAAGAAAATATAATTAAAGGAGCTGTTACACCGGCCGCAACAGCTGTACCTCAAGCCAACACCATTACAACCACTGTAACAGCATTTTTCTATGGAAGATCAGAATATCCTATTCCAGCACAGAAGATTAGATCAGACTAAGAATAGGATTTGTATGTACACATGTAATTTTATGCTTAATTGTATTAAGAGGATTCTCCTCTTTAAATAGGGGAGAAATCAGCATTAGAAGGGAGATTACAGAAGGCTTATCTAGAAGGAAATTACAGAGAAGGAGCGTGTTCACTTTTGATATTATAACTTGTCACATTGGACAAATGAATAAAAAATCATTTTGAGCATCTCTTCTTAGTTCCCTTTCATTTTTGGGGAATCTTGTGAGAAGGAGAGGGCCCACCTTCTTCACAAGATTCACACATTAGTTTATGTAGTGTGTTACTATTGTTTTTATTCATACCTTGTTAAAACTCTGTTTTGTTGAAACTCTGTTTCAACTGATTGTTGCATTGTTTTCATACAATTCATTCCTAGGTAATTGTTGATCATTTTGATTGGTAATTATGTTTGCAGAATGAGTTTATGAAAGTGTGATAGTCAAAGACAGGTGCTGAAGATTCCTGCTTTGGGGAATAGGGTCCTGTTCTCTGTTACAGAATAGTTAGTCTTCTTTGCAGTATGCTGAAAGATTCATTTTTCCTAAGTTGTTGTTTCTTAATGTAATCCAGGATTCTTCTGATAGTTATTTTCCTTTGAATCTTAAACTCTGCAATAGATAGATTGCTTTTACTGTAATTCAAAGTAGAACTTCAGTCTGTTCAAAGCAAGGTGTGATTAGTGTAACTTTTACTACAACTTTAGATTGCTTTTGAGATTGAGCATATACAGTGTGTGATTGCCTTTGAAATAAATAGACTTCTCTGGGTTGACAATTTATGTAACACTTGATTGTTTTAATTAATAAACAATTATAGTGACCAACACTATGCTCACTACACATGCTGCCACATGATACTTATCTTTAGCCGTACTGAGTGCCACACATGACTAATTTCTGTTGCTCCATGAGACCATTCTGGAGTCAAGACTGAAACAGTATTCAGAAGTGCTCTTCCGGTCAGGAATATTGTCCGCCCAACCTGAATCTGAGTATCCATACAATCCAAACTCATGGTCATATCTATACCAGAGACCTTGATCTAGAGTACCCTTAAGGTACCTCAACACATGTTTTGCTACAACCAAATGAGCATGTCTGGGATGCTCCAAATGCTAACTCAGGGTGTTCACAAAAAAATTTCTTGTGATCGTCAAATACATCAAGGAGCACACTATCTGCCTGTAAAAGGTAGAATCCACAATCTCTAAAGTTGTATCCTGCAACAACTTAAGATTTGATACCATTGGCGTAACCACATCCCTACAATCCAACATCTTGAACCTCTTCAATATTTCCACAACATAATTTCCTTAATTTAGGAAAATCCCATTTGATCTTTGCCAAACTTCTAGTCCGAAGAAGTAGTGCATCATTCCTAAATCTTCCATCTCAAATTATGCAGCCAATTTTCTCTTACATTCAATGATGATATTTTCTTCACTTTTTAGAAACAGGTCATCTACATACAATAGTATAATCATCGGTTCACCATCCTCAACCTTAAAGTAAAGGTTAGGATCTGCATTGCTCTTGGTAAAACCCAAGCTCATCCAAAAAATTTCAATCTGGGTGCCTGCTTCAATCCATATAAATCCTTCTTTAATCTGCACACATGAGTCTCCCTGTCATGTGTCTCGAATCCATGTGATTTCTCCACATAAACTTCCTCTTTTATTTCACCATTCAAGAAGGTTGTCTTAACATCCATCTGGTGCACCTTCCATTTCATCATAGCGGCCAATGAAAGTATATTCTTGATCGAGGTATATCTTGCTACAGGAGAAAAAGTTTCTTCATAGTCAATCCCTTCCTTCTGAGAGAAACCTTGGGCCACAAATATTTCCTTATATTTTTCAATACTTCCATCAACTGTGTGTTTTTTCTTGTAGATCCATTTCGAACTCACCACAAATTTTTCCTTTGGTCTAGGAACCACATCCCAGACATCAATCTACATAATGGACCAGTATTCCTCTACCATGGAATCTTTCCATACTTTATTTTCTGCAGCCTTTTCATAACTCGAAGGTTTTGTATCCATTATGTCACACAAGCATGCCACATAGCTCGAATATAGCTTCGACTTCTTACTTTCCCTGAAATTTTCTCTAGGGCACCAATTCTTTTTTCATCTCTGATAAGATCTTGTGCCCAAGATGGTCTTATCTTGTGAGAAGGTATCTCAGCTGGTTTATGAGGTTCTACCATGTCATGATCCTATGGAATGACTTCCTCTGGTTCAACTTCCTCTTGAACTTTAGGAACTTCATTCTCTTCTTCGTGTTCCTCTTCTGCATGGATCTTTTTGGATTTACTGAAAGTTGCATTCTCATCGAAAGTTATATCTCGATTGTTATCCACTTTCCAGTGACCGGGAATGTATATCTTGTAAGCCTTCAATGTGTCACGGTAACAAAAATGTATTCCCTTCCATCCGGAACTATTCAAGATGATACAGAAAGAGGATGAAAATATGGAGGACTTTGTGGAAAGGCTACAGTATAATCTACAAAGATCCAATCACCCTGATGTAAGTAAAGATATTCTTAAAACAATATTATTAAAAGGAGTAAGGGATGATTGTCTAGATATGTTGAATATGCTTGGAAAAGGGGACATATCTAAAGAATCATATGATGAAATTATTAACCTCTGTAAAAGATGTTCAAGAGGAGCTGCAAGGAATAGATCAAACAGCAGGGATACCACATTTTCAAGAGTTCAAAAATCAGCCAGTGGAGGAGCAACAAGAGCTGAAATAGGTAATTTACTTGAGGATTTTAAAACTGAAATGTTAATTTCTTTTGCTTCACAAATTGACACCTTGCAGATTAAAAAGAAACAAGCTGAAGCAGAAGCAGCTCTGTCCATATTTTGTTCCAAATGCAGAGAAAATCGCCCACGAAGGGAATGCCCATTGGACAAAAATCCAATTTGCACCCTTTGTGATAAGGATCATGAAACTCACCAATGCCCTTCTTTACCAGGAATCAAAGCAGCATTACAACGAACTGATGAAGAAGTTGAAGTTGTCTATCTGTTGACACAAAGAAAACAATGGCAACCACGGGGACAAGGTATGAATCCTAATATGCCATTTACATCTTCTAATCTTTGGAATAATTATCCTTCTTTTAGTCAATCAAATTACCCTCCCTTTAACCAAATACCCACCCTTCAATCAAATGAATTACCCACCCATGCAACAAACAAACCCTCCCTTTGTAGACCCAATAACATGGACACCTTGGCCTTCACAACAACAACCTTACCTTAACCAATGGAATCCAAATTGGAGAGGTCAACAACCCTCGTTCCCAAATCAATTTCCTCAATTTCAATCACAATTTCAGCAACCACTCCCTTTACCATCAGGTGCTCCACCGAATAATCAAATGATGTGGCCCCAACTACCTGTACAACCTAACCCTAACCCCATTAATAAGGCTGTGCAGTGTATTGATATTCAAAACTAGCCTATACTTTATCTTTTCCCTTCACAATGCAATGATATTCATTTACGATCTGGGAAAATAGTAGAACCTATCATTGATGATGTTACCTCTTCTGATTCCGACAAAGAAGAAATAAAAAAGCACGATTCACCTGAAGAGGTACAACCATCCTCAAATACTATTGTTGAAACAGTAGAACCACCATTCCCTGAGCGTTTAGCTTTGACTAAAACTCCTGAGCCACCTGCTTTCAATCTTCTAAGGGAATTACAAAATCTCTATGTCAAAATTCCACTATTACAAGCACTAAGAGATGTACCAATTTGTGCTAGAACTATGCGAGACATTTGTGTTAAGAAACCCGGTAGGAAAAATAAAGATCTCCTTACAGTTCATGTCATGGGTGATTTGTCTGCACTAATGTCGGGTAAAGCTCCTCCAGTCAAATATGGTGATCCCGACTATTGGGGCTCAGAAATCTCCTATTCTTATCCACCTTTCCCATCATCCTTCTTCACATTTCATCGCCCCATTAACCTTTCATGATATCATTTCCATAAATATACTTGGGTTTAACCTTATTGTTATCCACTTTATTCATTTTAGTATTTAAAAGGAATTTGTGATTAAATGTTAAAAAATCAACATGTTTTCATATATATCTCAAACATGTGTGAGCTTTGTAATGTGTAGGAATATGTGAAGGATTAATTCAAAGGACTTCTCGAATACTTCCTCCACCATTTCAATATTTGAGAAGATAATTCAAGACCATTCCAAAGGATAAGATCATGGAGATTTGGTTGGAATATCTTATCTAAGATATATGAGAGATATGTGTGAGGATTTAAAGGGATTATATTTTGTAAAAATGGAAAATAGGTTGAGAGAATAGTGGATCTATAATAATGAGATGGTTATCTTATCTTCAAGGCTCTCATGTATAAAAGAGAGTGCTCTCTCTTCATGAGGATTCAATTAGATAATTCAATTAGGATGTAATTATAATTAGAGTAGTCATTAAGATTCGAAAGAGAAAGGGATTCTTAGCTTTGATTCATATTCTTTCATTGTTATGCTTTCATGATTGTCATTTGATTATTGTTATGTAATTCAAGATAGCTTTATTGTGTGAGCTCACATATGTTATTTGTCGTTAACTCTTCACATGTTGTATTGATTTTCCTTTATGCAATTTCTTGCTTTCCTAGATTAGTTTCATTTCAACAATTTAGATTAGATTACTTCTACTTCAGTCCTGCATATATAGTGTGTATGCTTCGTAAGCCTACGAACCTCGGATTAACAAATTAAATGGTTGGGAAAATACTACAACAGAATTAAACGACAATATTTCTGCCTAACATTTTGGCATCGTTGCCAAGGAAGCACAATGGATTGAGATATTAGTTGCTTTTTCATTTCAATTCATGCAAGTGTGATTAGACATGATCATAACTCCGAGGTGACATACGGGTAAGGACATGTAGGGTAGTGTAAATTTCAATTCCTGCAAGTCTGTCTGCATGTGTTGGTAAGGGGTCATAGCAGCTACTTGAATGGAGACTCCTCATGTTCTCTCTACCATCTCTAGAGTGTGAATTTCAATTTACGCAAATTTCACTTTCTGCAAGTGTGAATTTCAATTTCTACAATTTTTTATTTTTATTTTTTTTGCAACTATGAAGAGGTTTTCATTTTCAGTTTTTTTAATTTTTTATTTGGGTGCGGTAAGAACCCATTTTCGCAATATGATTTAACAATGAGTATTACCTTGGAACTACTCACTCAGATCTTGGCTTGGAAGAGGAGATCTTGATATGGATTAAAGAGTCAAATACTCCTCGAGGAACAAATGAAGATTTGGCATTTGAAGACACCTACGCATTAGATGACGAACAAACATTCGAGCATGAGATTGAGGAATATGAAGAGGAGTTACAAGAAGATCTGAGCGAGGAAAAACGCGCCTATGAAATCATTATCGAGCAATGGTTCCAGGTAAGCACTCGATTAGATAAATTTCATTTTCAATTAGTTAGTTTGTTGTTACAGCAACAAAATTCGTTTATTCATGTAAATTTCTATCTTTCATTTGGAAAATTTCACATGAATATATTTTTGTTACTGTTGCGTGCTTGGTTACACTAGAAATTTAATTACACGTAACCATTTTTTTCTAATTAGCATAGAGTAGGTAGGCTAATGAATAAAACAACGTTTTTGCTCTAATTTTTTTTAATAAGTATGCTCTCCTCCGCACTTCGTGTGATCGTGAGGATCAGAAAATAGGATGCCTAATTGATTTCAAGAATGAATGTTTTTTTTTCTTCCATCCTTTGACCTACAAATAAACACAACAACAAAAAAAATTTAGACGAATAAAACAAAACCAAATTTTACATGTTGTTACAGCATGCTGAAACAGTGAAATTTTTACATGCTGTTACAGCATGCTGAAACAGTGAAATTTTTACATGCTGTTACAGCATGCTGAAACAGTGAAATTTTGGCATGTTGTTACAGCATGCTAAAATAGTGAAATTTTTACATGCTGTTACAGCATGCTGAACAGTGAAATTTTTGTATGCTGAAACAATGAATTTTTTTTTAAATGCTAAGACAGTCGTTGTTACAGCAAAATTTTATATGCTGAAACAGTGAAATTTTGACATGTTGTTACAGCATGCTGAAATAGTGAAATTTTGACATGCTGTTACAGCATGCTGAAACAGTGAATTTTTTTTAAATGTTGAAACAGTCGTTGTTACAGGATCTGCAAACAATAAAACAATAGTGGTGTTAGGATAAAATAAAACAAAACAAAAAATATATATGGTCTGCAAATTCATGAGTTTTTTTTTCCACTGAACTATCGCGGCACGCTGAAACAATGGTTGAAACTATGCATCTTCTCGTTTTTAACTTCTGGTCTACGTTCATCCCTGGGTTTGAGTAGTAGCAAGATCATATCTCACCCTCATTGTTAGATGTATCTTTTGACATTGAATACAGTCAGCAACATTAAATCCTTACACACTGCAACCTACAAAAGTTAAAAATGTGGAAGAATCAACTAAAATTTCGAATCCCGATCGTAGTCTTTGCAAATTCTGGTTATTGTGAATCCCTACCATTTTTATTGTATTTCCTAAGTCTAATGGGAATAGCATCTTTAAAAAAAATAAAAAAATAAAAAATAAAATTCAACGCTTATATGGAAAGATCAGTCATTAAAAACTACAGAAAGATAGCCTCTATTCGCAAAATTAAAAGGAAGATTTTATGAAAAATTATTCACATGATAAGGGCGATCTCAAATCAAATCATAACCATATCAAATCAGATTTTTTATTTATTTTTATGGTATCAATTCATTCAAAGATTTGCTGATCATTGCAAGATTGTTATGGACTCTTAGGAGATCAACATCATGGTTTTGACCTTGTCTCTTGGATTTTTTTCGCATGTGGTTTGTGGAATGTAATCCCAAGTCTTCTTCCATTTAAACTATCCTTCTATCCCACTTCTTCAATATTTAGTTGAACACCACCCTTTACTCTTTCCTCATAATCAAATCGTTGATGCAGACTATCATGAATATTTGACTCTTTCCAGTACTCAAAGCGACTATCTCTCTTTTGTTGTCATCATACCTGATCTGTTATCATTTATCCCAGAGACTATTCTGCAAATCCAACCACGTTTTCTAGATCACTTGACCCTATTACAATCATTGAAGATTCTCTTTAGGTATTCATATCATTTTTCATACTCACGGTAGTCTGTGGAGATGTGCACTGACTTGGAGAATTTATTATCAAATCAATTTATTGTTTACAGATATCATTTCTGCCAAATAACAGTAAACTTAGATTTGATAAAACAATCAAATATCTCAATTAATAACAGAACCAGATCATGCCTATCCACTGCACGCTACAAAAATGCAAAAACGTTATAACGAATAAGCTGGAAATAAGCCATAATGCGTGGCTAAGATCAATCAATTGACTAATTCGTTCTTGAAATCCATTGACAAATGTTTGGATGATTGATAATATGGATAGGGACGCAACAATAGTTTATTCTAGTCATGATCTCCATCGTGATCTTGAGACCCGGCTCATATATGCAATGAGAAACTCTCGATCTGAAATTTTCCATCAATTAACGTCCATTTGCAGACAGTCAACTTTGGGTGCAATTTTCGAGAAAACAATGACGAATTTCAAAAATTCGGGACATGGGTTTTGTGCAGAAGGGTCTCATGTAGCTAACTCACTAGCGATTTTTGAAAATTCTTCTTGGTTTGAGAGTAGTTTTGATTTTTCGGGACATGAAAAAGCTCAATTTCGGGATGGATGGTTTTTAACAACAGTCAAACTCATGCTCAGTTGGAAGAAATGGCAGATTTCTTTATGGATAGGAGCCTGATTTGCAGATTTGGTGCAATTAATTACGGTTGGAGGCTTGAGCCTTGACAGAATCGAACAACCAAGGAGGGCCGAAACAATAAAAATTTTCGTGATCTATTTATGTTCTTGGAATTTCTGATTAACGTGTTTTTGCAGGCATTGTATTTCAGGATCGACTGTTGTGTTTTCTTACTGGTTGTCACAGAGACTTGTATGCCCTAATTATTCATGATCATGCAGAAAACTTATTATTTTCTTATGGTGAATGCATTTCTTTTACTGCCTTTGCGTAAGCATGGATGTCAAACCTAATAATAAACTCCATTAAAAAAACATAATATATATATATATATAAACAAAGAAAAATCATAAGTGTTTTTGTTTCATTTTGGTATAAAACAAGAGCAATGACAACAAACAAACATAAAATTGAAAAAATATATAAAAATTGCAAACAAACATAAAATTGAAAAAATATATATTAATTGCAAATGGAAGTTTTAAAACATTCTTGAAAACAATAATAAATACATGTTTTCATGTTTAACATTCATTTGTTTTTCTTAAGTCACTTTGGCGACAATCAATTACGAAGCAAATAAGTGCAAACAACATGTATAATTGCATTTATTTTCTATCTCAATTAGCTCGCATTTGTACTTATCTCTTGCATTTTATGTTTTGTGATGCTCTCATGAAGTTTTGATTGCAGGAACAAGATGCTCATTTTCCATGTCACAAGGATCTTCAAGAATCACAACAATTTTCAGAAAAACATGTTTGCTAGACAACTTGAAGGAGTTGTTACTAAACAGAAGATGTTACACATCATGACGTTTGTTGTTACACAACAACAAATTGCTATCACACAGAAACTTTTTACGCATCCTGATATTTGTTGTTACACGACACACATTCCCAAAAACACCATTTTGCATTATGACTTCTTGCCTCGCATTACTCATTCAAAGCATATTGGTCATCCATGTCTTGAACCCCATTTTTCATTGCCTTATCCTTCACGAATTCATGCATGCCTACCTTTCTGAGTTGCATACATTCCTTTATCCTTTTTTCCAGTTCATTTTTGGCTTGTTTTTCCCTTCCTGTTTGCCTTACGAATAAAACCATTCAGTTCCCTTTCCATGATTACATTACCTTGTTTTCCTTGCCCTGCTAATCCACACTGCTTGACCGTGAGTTCTTTCCATTTATAATCCTACCAAATATTTTTGTACAAACTCACGTTGACTGATGTGGGATTCCTTAAGGCCCACCTTTCAACAAGTCTTGCCCCGTCGACCTCAACACCTTATCTGGGATATAGACTAGAGTCCATTTTTTGAGTACCTGGAGGCTTGCATGCCTTAATGGAAAGCTCTCTCACTGAAAATCATGGGAATACATCAATGTCCCTTGATCATCAGATCTTGCAAGTGGCTCGACATCAACTCATTCATTCGCACTTCACAAGATGTACTCGGGTACCTTGGCACTCATTGACATCAATGGTGAGTTGCCTCGCATTGGTTAACGACGTTCATCATTGGTCGGTAATCCAATGACTTCTTTTCATGCTCGACATCGACACATTCATTCGCATGATTAGAATTGTACCATCAAGTTTCGCAGCGGGTGAAGACTATACACTTTTCATGACACTATCAGCAGTTACAGCAGCATGACTACCGCTATTTGAGAGTACTATAGTTCCACTTTCATATTTTCTCTTTTCCATGATTCATTCAGTAGCAGCTTTCACATTCTTTGATTCAGCAGACAGCAGTTGTCGCTCCAGCAGCAGTCACTTTCCACATGATCCTGCGGTAGTGACATCTTCCATGATCTAGCAGTCGCATTAGCTATATTCCTATTGCATAGTTCATCACCATTTTGGGTAAGTGGAGGTATGTAATTTTCTAAACTTTAATCATGTAATTCCTCAACTGCTAGCAATGAATAATTTGGAAAATTCCCTGATCTAGTTCCCTTTCCTTTTCACTTCTACGACTTATGCCACGTTGCATGAGGACATGCAACAAGTTAAGTTGGGGGGTAGGAGACCTTATTCACTATCATCACTCCATTTTTCCACGACCATCATTCCATTTTTTTCGTCTCATTTACCAATTATGAACATTTCTTTTCCAATGATGCTCTATTGCACTTTACTTCATAAGCACTGATATACATATTGGCATGATTCACACATACAAAAACCAAAAAAAAGGGGCTTTCTTATACTCAGTGATGTTTTCCTTATGCACATTGATAGCATACATTTTCCAGTAAAAATATGGGCAAATTATTATCATAACAACAAGAGAACAAATAACAAAATGAATGTTGTTAACAAAAGAACCAACATTCTTTATATTCATGGTTGTCACACAAGAACCAACCATAAGAAAATATCAGTTGTTACTGGAAACTAAAAATATGGGTAAATTATTATCATAACAGCAAGAGAACAAGTAACGAAATGAATGTTGTTAACACAAGAATCAACATTATTTACATTCATGGTTGTCACACAAGAACCAACCATAAGAAAATATCAGTTGTTACTCATGTAAATCCCATCCTGGGAAACATTTATTATCATCACTCAAAGCCAACATTCAGATGCCAAAATTTCTTGAGAAGATCCATGCATGGTTGCATGAGGACATGCAACAAGTTAAGTTGGGGGGTATGTTGGGGCTCAGAAATGTCCTATTCTCATCCACCTTACCCATCATCCTTCTTCACATTTCATCGCCCCATTAACCTTTCATGATATCATTTCCATAAATATACTTGGGTTTCACCTTATTGTTATCCACCTTATTCATTTTAGTATTTAAAAGGAATTTATGATTAAAAGTTAGAAAATCAACATGTTTTCATATATATCTCAAACATGTGTGAGATTTGTAATGTGTAGGAATATGTGAAGGATCAATTCAAAGGACTTCTCGAATACTTCCTCCACCATTTCAATATTTGAGAAGATAATTCAAGACCATTCCAAAGGAGAAGATCATGGAGATTTAGTTGGAATATCTTATCTAAGATATATGAGAGATATGTGTGAGGATTTAAAGGGATTATATTTTGTAATAATGGAAAATAGGTTGAGATAATAGTGGATCTGTAATAATGAGATGGTTATCTTATCTTCAAGGCTCTCATGTATAAAAGAGAGTGCTCTCTCTTCATGAGGATTCAATTAGAGAATTCAATTAGGATGTAATTAGAATTAGAGTAGTCATTAAGATTCGAAAGAGAAAGGGATTCTTAGCTTTGATTCATATTCTTTCATTGTTATGCTTTCATGATTGTCATTTGATTATTGTTATGTAATTCAAGATAGCTTTATTGTGTGAACTCACATATGTTATTTGTCATTAACTCTTCACATGTTGTATTGCTTTTCCTTTATGCAATTTCCTGCTTTCCTAGATTAGTTTCATTTCAACCATTTAGATTAGATTACTTCTACTTCAATCATGCATATATAGTGTGTGTGCTTCGTAATCCTACGAACCTCGGATTGACAAATTAAATGGTTGGGAAAATACTACAACGGAATTAAATGACAATATTTTCGCCTAACACCGGCCATCCTACTGTCACAGTGCAAATTGGAAAAACAATAATTCCTTGAGTTCTGGTAGACTTGGGCGCTGCTATCAATATTATGACTCTTGAAACTTCACAACTGTTACAACTGAAGAATGAAATCAGGGATACCCCAACCATTCTAGAATTAGATGACCATTCTACAATCAAACCGGAAGGAGTTATTGAAGACCTAATCATCTCAGTTCAGTCTTGGAATTATCCAGCTAACTTTGTGGTATTACAACCTAAAACAAAGTTGGGGGGTCATCCTCTAATTTTGGGCAAGCCTTGGCTAGCCACAGCAGATGCCTTTATCAGCTGCAGATCTGGTTCAATGACAATTTCCAATGGATATGAGACCAAACAGCTTACCCTCTACCCTCACGCTACACCCTTGATTAATAATTTCCTTATGGGTGGACTATGATGATCAAACTACTCAACCTATCTTGACTATCGGAAAAGCCTTAAGCCTTAAAGATGCCACTGAGGATGAAGTAATCAATAATTTTATTTGTGAACCTTCCTCTATGACTCCAGAAACACATAATCAACTATATGCACTTTTGGAGTCAGACACCCAGGAAAACCTTAACTCTAAAGACCTACCTCAAACATCAGCTACCATCTCTTCTAAAAGTATACCAGTAGAAATTGAACCTGGAAAAACACTAAATATAAACCCCAACTTGACAGTTGTTGAAACACAACAATTAATGAAGTTACTTCTTGAACATAAGGAAGCATTCGCGTGGGACTATACAGATATGAAGGGAATCTCTCCTGAATTATGTACTCATCGTATCTATATCAAGGAAGATTGTCAACCGATCTACCAATCTCAACGATGAATGAACCCTAATATAAGAGAAATTCTTAAAGAGGAACTTCAAAAATTGCTTAATGCAGGGTTTATATATCCTATATCTGACAGTGAATGGATTTCCCCGTTGGTAATAGTTCCTAAGAAAAACAGGAAATGGAGAGTGTGTGTAGATTATAGAGCCTTAAATAAAGCCACTCAAAAAGATCACTTTTCGTTACCATTCATTGATCAGGTGTTAGATAGTTTGTCAGGGAAGAAATTCTTCTCTTTCTTAGGGTTTCAGTGGGTATAACCAGATCAAAATTGCACCCCAAGACCAATATAAGACCACTTTTACTAGCCCATGGGGAACTTTTGCTTATAGAGTCCTCCCATTTGGACTATGTAATGCACCAGCAACCTTTCAAAGAGCAGTTATAGGAATCTTTTCTGATATGATTAATGACTCTATGGAAAATTTTATGGATGATTTTAACCCTTATGGTGTCTCTTTTGAGGAAGCACTACAAAATCTTGAGAAAGTACTTAACCGATGTATACAAGCCCACCTCTCCTTAAGCACAGAAAAATGTCATATGATGATGGGTGAAGGAGTGGTACTTGGACATTTTATTTCATCTCAAGGAATTCAAGTAGATCCATCCAAGATACAAGTCATTGAGAACCTTCCTATTCCCAAAACCCAAACAGGTGTGAGAATTTTTTTAGGACATGCTGGATACTATAGAAGATTTATCAAAAAAAATTCCAAAATAGCTTCTCCTTTGTTTGTGTTACTTATGAAAAATGTTGAACTCAAGTGGACTAATCTTTGCCAGGAAGCATTTGATGCACTCAAACATCAGTTATCTACAGCTCCTATTCTAAGGGGACCTGATTGGGCACTTCCCTTTCATATATCCTCTGATGCTTCGGATACTGCAATAGGAGTTGTCTTGGGACAAGAAGAAAATCATCTCCCTTATGCCATCTACTTTATTAGCAAGAATATCAGTCCTGATGAACTTAACTATACAGTTATCGAAAATGAATTTTTAGCAGTTATCTATGCTATTAATAAATTTCGACATTACATCACTGGCTATTCTACTTTTGTCCATACTGATCACTCAACTATTAAATATTGAATGAACAAATCTGTCACAAATGCTTGAGTCACCAGATGGTTACTATTATTACAAGAATTTGATATTACAATTGTAGATCGACCAGGAAAAGAAAATGTAGTTGTTAATTTCCTTTCTCGGTTAACACCTGATGATAATACTCTAGTAGATGATTCCTTTCCTGATGAATATTTATTTGCAGTATCTGCTCACTCACCATGGTACACAGACATCGCTAATTATTTGGTTGCAGGGAAGTTACCACCACACCTATCCCACTGAGAGAAAAGAAAAATCATTCAACAAAGTGCTCGGTATAATTGGATAAGTGGGTGTATTTTCTACACAGGACTTGATCAAGAAATCCGAAGATGCATTAGAGAAGATGAGGTTTATGATTTACTAAAAGCTTGTCATGATGGCCCTTGTGGAGGGCATTTTGTTGATAAAAGAACAACACATAAAATTCTCAGGATGGGTTATTACTGGCCCTCACTTTTTAAATATGCAAAAAAATATGTTCGGGGCTGTGATAGTTGTCAAAGAATGGGTCAAACTAATCATAGAGATGAAATGCCATTAAACCCCCAGGTAGTACTCGAACCATTTGAAAGATGGGCCTTAGACTTTGTAGGACCCATTAACCCTCCATCCAATCAAAAAGTTTATATATTAGTCTGCACAAATTATATGACCAAATGGGTGGAGGCTAAACCACTCCATAGAGCTACTGAAGAAGCTGTTCTAGATTTCTTATTTGAAGATATCTTTGTCAGATTTGGAGTTCCTAGAGAATTAGTCACAGATAGAGGACCTCCTTTCACCTCTCATGGTTTTAAAGCCACCCTTCAAAAATATCATATTCATCATAGAATGACTACACCATACCACCCCCAAGCCAATGGACAGGTGGAAATCACAAACAAAGTAATAGAAGCCATTCTCACAAAAACAGTGAAGGAAAACTGAAAGGATTGGTCTCAAAGGCTCCTTGAAGCATTATGGGCTTACAGAACTACCTAGAGAAATACTACAGGATTCTCCCCCTATGAATTAGTTTATGGAAAAAGTGTTGTCTTTCCTATGGAATTTGAAATCAAAACCTTAAGGACTGCTTTAGCTGTTAACCTTGATTTGACTGATGCACAGACAGCCAGGTTGCAGCAGCTTAATGAATTGGATGAAAAAAAATTATATTCCATTCACCAGACAACTATGATTCAACAACAAAGAACAAAATGGCATGATAAAATCATCAAGCATAAGCAATTCCAAAAAGGTAATTGGGCTTTATTGTATGATTCTTGGTTTAAAGAATTTCAAGGGAAACTACGTACAAGATGACTAGGACCTTACGAAGTGGATACTTTTTTCCCCAATGGAACAGTAAGGCTCCTAACAATTGATGACTCTAAAACATCGTTATTAGTGAATGGTCATTGACTCCGTCTGTACCAGCACTCCATTTCCAAAGAAGATTTTAAGGCCACATGTGTGGTAGATTCACATTATCTCTTTTTAGAGGAGCCTCCTACCCCTCATTGCAGTTAATTTTTCTGAATTTTATTCTTTAGTATTAGATTAAATTTATTTTTGCTAATAATCCCTGTCAAGGATGGCATGTTACAATTGATTATTTTGCATATTCTCAATCCAGAAAAGGCCTACCAAGAAAGGACAATCTTACTACAAGCAGATCCAAGCTTCATGTTGTGAAGCATTGCTCCCTCTTTCTTCAATCCATTCATTTCCCATTCAACATCCCCATCATTCATCCCCTTTTATTTTCTTTCCTTTCCATTCCCTTTCCCCATTTTTCCATTGCTGAAACACCACTCTTCAGCAACATTTTTCCCATTGCTGAAACACCACTCTTCAGCAATATTTTCCCCATTTTCCCATTGCTAAAACACCACTCTTCAACAACATTTTTCCCCATTTTTCCCATTGCTGAAACACCACTCTTCAGCAACATTTTTCCTCATTTTCCCATTGCTGAAACACCATTCTTCAGCAACATTTTTCCCCATTTTCCCATTGCTGAAACACCACTCTTCAGCAACATTTTCCCCATTTTTCCCACTGCTGAAACACCATTTCTTCAGCAATATATTCCATTGTTAAAACATCACTCTCCAACAAACATTTTTCCGTTCTTTTCCTGTTGCTGAAACACCACTTTTTCAGCATTTCTTGTCATAAAAACATCTTCTTCATCTCTTTCCCTCTCACTTCTCCTATTTTTTATACTACATTTTGTCCTTTCACTACCTTCTCCCATGATTAAACAAACCCTTGATACAATTTCTCTCATAAATTCAAAGTTTCTCCCATGATCACTGTAGATCTATTATGGACAGGCACTATATTTTTCGAAATATGAATCAAAGGTAAAGATGAGGTATGTAAACTTTATATGTAAATACAATTGAACTATGGCTAATGAGAAGATCCCGATTCATTATTACCTTAGCCGTAGTTTGGGGGGGAATATCAAAACTTTATGCCATCATTTCACACAAACTGACTACCGTCACTTCCTTTTTACCCATTATTTCGTCTTTTCACCATCATTTACATGCCCTCATCTGCAAAACTTACTCGGTTCGGGTGTGGTTACTTGACTCTATGATTGTACATTTTACTGAGTTGAATAGCTATGGGAGGCCCTGTTATACGATACGAACCCACCATGACAACCCTGCTAGAATTGTATCCAGAAGTCTACCAAATATTTCAGCAAGCTGGCTGGCTGGGTTATTTTCAGAGGCTCTAGGGATTTGATCAACAATAGGTTCTTCAATTTTCCCGGAATCTTCAAGAAGACCATTCTATTGTTTAAGGGGTTTGGATTCCAGTCACAGAGGATGATATAACACAAGTTTTGAGTCTTCCTGTCACTGGCATTCGCTAGTTTAGCCGCAAACATATTATTCTTAATGCCCAGTAGGATTTTCTCTTGCCAGGAGAACAAGTTGAGCCTAAAGCCCGGGGTGTTCGACTTAGCTCGTTGCTACCTCCTTGACCGAAAGTTGCAGATTTTGTCAAGCACTACCTTACCTATGAAGGTCGATACCAGGTAGTTTACCAGTACGAATTTGTCTTGTTATCTCATTTACGACATGCTAGACTGGTGAATATTCCTTACTATCTACTTAGATGTCTTAGAAATATGTCGCATTATTGTGAACAGGCTAAAAATCCCATCCTTCCCCTCACCCATCACCGTCTCGTTCAATTACTCATCCAAAAGGGTTTTGCCCAACAAAACCCTCTCCTAAACAATCCACCCATAAACCCTCAGAAAGTTGCTGAACATCTTGAAAATCCTCATGAAGAGCAACCACAAAACCTTCCTGACCCTCCCGAAATACCTATTAATCCGCCTACAGATCCAATTGATCCAATTAACCCTCCTACCATACCAAGTCTGCCCCACAATTTACCAGAATCATCTACTCCTACTGTTCATATCCTTAGCGATGATTCTGAAGTAGATAAACTTGATAACCCTCCCTGCTCCATCACTGAGGAAAAACCCACTCTCAAAAGAAAGAAAGAAACTACTATTTTTCCTTCCTTTTTACCTAAAAAATGAACAAGGGCTTCAACAAAAGCAATCACTACTGCCACTACCCTAAACCCCCAACCCATTTTGCTAAAAGCCCATACACCTCCACCCTCCCAAATCTTGAAATTTTTACCTGTTCAACCCGTGGGCACTGAAACACAAGAACCAGAGGCCTAGGGTGTTGCAACATCATTTTTATTACATCAAGTAATTGTCACACAAGAACCAGCTACTCATTCAGTAGTTGTCACACAAGAACTAGCTACTCATTCAGTAGCTGAAACACAAGATCCAGCTATAGTTGTTACACAAGAACCAGCTACAGCTGAAACACAAGAACCAGCTGCTGACTTCATTCCCGAAATACAAGAATCAGATGCCCAGGGTGCTACAATAGTAGTTGTCACACAAGAACCAACTACTCATTCAGTAGCTGAAACACAAGAACCAGCTATAGTTGTTACACAAGAACTAGCTACAGCTGAAACACAAGAACCAGCTACTGACTTTATTCCTGAAATACAAGAATCACATGCCCAGGGTGTTGTAACACTATTTTCTTTATATCAAGTAGCTGAAACACAAGAATCAGCTACTAATTTTGTAGCTGCTCCACAAGAACCAGCTACTGAGGTTGTGACCGTTACACAAAAACCAGTCACCCCTCTTGATACACCTATGACAGATCAACAACCAGAACCAATAATGGCTTCTCTCTTACAAGAGAATGAGTTTCTAAGATCAGAACTAGAAACTTACAAGCAAGAGCTGGTAATGGCAAAGGAAGCCTATGATAGGAAACTTAATTTGTATACCTTAGCTCGTGTAGCGACCATGGCAGATAAAAACACAAAAGATGATTAGTATAGAGAGTATATGTGCATCCAATGTGGGGATATTTATGATCAAGTAGGCTACAAAGTGGTTCAAATCCCAATTCCTGGAGCTTCCCCTGCACCTACGACTTTTACAGTTAAAAAAGAGGAACGCCTTCCAGTAGGACCTTCAAAAATTCCAAAAAGCAAAGTTAATCTACAGGAACCCTAGCCTACAGCAACTGTTAAATCCGAAGCTCCTATTTTTATTAGTAAAGCTACTCAAACTCTGCCTATTGATGCATCTTCCCCTCCTAGCAAGATCAGTACCTCTACTTTTGTGGAACAAGCTACTCAAACTCTTCCAATTGATGAACCTACCCCTCCTGGAAAGATCAATACCCCTACTTTTGTGGAACAAGCCACTCGGACTCTATCTCAGCCTACCACTTGCGATGCTGAAACACAAACTCAACCATGGAATGAGTAGGTAATAATGAATAAATGGAAAAATGAGTCTGTTATTACATAAGACAAAATTTTGTAGGAGCACAGACTACTTTGGCTTAACCACATATATTCAAACTGGGAATCTTTGGAGAAAACATGCAAAGAATATCGTGCTCATAAGAAGCAAAATGAGGAGTTAAAAATCAAATTGCTCTTGATGTTCGATTTGGTACAAAAATTGTTGGCTGCTAGGAAACCATCCTCAAATTACTCTCTTTTCCTTATAGAACGACTTGCATTCTTTCAGATAAAATCAATCAAAAAGGAAGACCCTATGCAGTGTTCAAACCAGAAGATTTTGTTCAAACTTTTGCAGAAGCCTCTACTATTGATCAGCATTTACTATGTGAGGTATATCTTCATAATGAAGCCATTCCTGAGAACAGACAGCTTAATCTTAATCCTCTTGTTGGTGATATCCAGATTTGGGCACTTGCCTCCTTCCTTACCAACCAAATTACGTGGAAGAATGATTTTCTAGCTCCCAAGCATAATGAAGATAATTGTCTCCTCTGGATATGGCCAGAACCATAGAACGTTGCCACCTTTGTTTCAGAATATTATCAATTTTTGAAGAAACTAGGGATGACTCAATATAAACAGCAACTGCAGGCAACAATACTTCAGGATTGTCAACAGTTTATTAAATCCATAGAGACTGCTGCCCTAAAAGAAAATAACATGTTTTGGCAACAATCTTCTGAGAAAAAGCAGGAGCACAATCCCTTTAGTCCTACCAATCTTGAGACAACAATCTTCCGGGTACCTAGTTACATCAAATGTGTCCAGCAATGTGCTAAAAATTGGATAGGTTATCAGTTCCATTTTCCCATTCTGTGGATGCCAGTAGAGAAGTATCAAGTTCATCATAATTTTCCCAAGAAGGTTGAAGCAACAGCTTGGCAAAGGCTACAACATGTTCATGAATTCAGAGCCCCAACAGACAGTACTTTCTATAGCTACTGCTTAAGTAATTTGCACACCCAGAGTCAGTATCTGGATTCTGATTCAGATTGAAGTTGTCTGAGGACATGCAACCTTTTTAGTTGGGGGGGATGTTAGGACCCTATAATGTACATTTTTGCTCATACTTTTTGCTATCATTACATCCTTTTCCCACTCATATTTAAGCCTACATTATCACCTTAATCTATTTTTCCAAAGGTATATAACGTTTCTTCTCTTTGCTATATGTTTAATTTGTTTTACATGTAATTTTACATTACTTTCATACTTAGCCATTAATCATAAATATGTAGTTGCTAAAACAGTTTGAAGACTACAATTAATATATCGTTGCTACTTGAAGACCACGTTGTTGAAACAGTCAAATAGTACACAAATCTCGTTGCTGAAACAGCCCGTAATTTGCGATGCTGAAAGAGTATTTCACATACAGCAGTAACAAGAAAATATAATTAAAGGAGTTGTTACACTGGCTGCAATAGCTGTACCTCAAGCCAACACCATTACAACCATCGTTGCTGCTTGAAGACCATGTTGTTGAAACAGTCAAACAGTACACAAATCCCGTTGTTGAAACAGTCTGTGATTTGCGATGCTGAAACAGTCTTTCACATACAACAGTAACAAGAAAAGATAATTAAAGGAGCTGTTAAACTGGACGCAACAGTTGTACCTCAAGCCAGCACCATTACAACCACTGTAACAGCATTTTTCTACGGAAGATCAGAATATCCTATTCCAGCATAGAAGATTAGATTAGACTAAAAATAGGATTTGTATGTACACATGTAATTTTATGTTTAATTGTATTAAGAGGATTCTCCTCTTTAAATAGGGGAGAAATCAGCATTATAAGGGAGATTACAGAAGGCTTAGCTAGAAGGAAATTACAGAGAAGGAGCGTGTTCACTTTTGATATTATAACTTGTCACATTGGACAGATGAATAAAAGATCATTTTGAGCATCTCTTCTTAGTTCTCTTTCATTTCTGGGGAATCTTGTGAGAAAGAGAGGGTCCACCTTCTTCACAAGATTCACCCATTAGTTTCTATAGTGTGTTAGTATTGTTTTTATTCATACCTTGTTAAAACTCTGTTTTGTTGAAACTCTGTTTCAACTAATTGTTGCATCGTTTTCATACAATTCATTCCTAGGTAATTGTTGATCATTTTGATTGGTAATTATGTTTGCAGAATGAGTTTATGAAAGTGTGATAGTCAGAGACAGGTGCTAAATATTCCTGCTTTGGGGAATAGGGTCATGTTCTCTGTTACAGAATAGTTAGTCTTCTTTGCAGTATGCTGAAAGATTCATTTTTCCTAAGTTGTTGTTTCTTAATGTAATCCAGGATTCTTCTGATAATTATTTTCCTTTGAATCTTAAACTCTGCAATAGATAGATTGCTTTTACTGTAATTCAAAGTAGAACATCAGTCTGTTCAAAGCAAGGTGTGATTAGTGTAACTTTTACTACAACTTTAGATTGCTTTTGAGATTGAGCATATACAGTGTGTGATTGCCTTTGAAATAAACAGACTTCCCTGGGTTGACAATTTATGTAACACTTGATTGTTTTAATTAATAAACAATTATAGTGACCAACACTATGCTCACTACACATGCCGCCACATGATACTTAGCTTTAGTCATATTAAGTGTCACACATGACTAATTTCTGCTACTCCATGAGACCATACTGGAGTCAAGACTGAAACAGTATTCGGAAGTGCTCTTCTGGTCAGGAATATTGTCTGCCCAATCTGAATCTGAGTATCCATACAATCCAAACTCATGGTCATATCTATACCAGAGACCATTATCTAGAGTACCCTTAAGGTACCTCAACACATGTTTTGCTACAACCAAATGAGCATGTCTGGGATGCTCCAAATGCTAACTGCGGGTGTTCACAACAAAATTTCTTGTGTTCGTCAAATACATCAAGGAGCACACTATCTACCTGTACAAGGTAGAATCCACAATCTCTGAAGTTGTATCCTGCAACAACTTAAGATTTGATACCATTGGCGTAACCACATCGCTACAGTCCAACATCTTGAACCTCTTCAATATTTCCACAACATACTTTCCTTAATTTAGGAAAATCCCATTTGATCTCTGCCAAACTTCTAGTCTGAAGAAGTAGTGCATCATTCCTAAATCTTTCATCTCAAATTATGCAGTCAATTTTCTCTTACATTCAATGATGATATTTTCTGCACTTGTTAGAAACAGGTCATCTACATACAACAGTATAATCATCAGTTCACCATCCTCAACCTTAAAGTAAAGGTTAGGATCTGCATTGCTCTTGGTAAAACCCAAGCTCATCCAAAAATTGTCAATCTGGGTGCCTGCTTCAATCCATATAAATCCTTCTTTAATCTGCACACATGAGTCTCCCTGTCACGTGTCTAGAATCCATGTGGTTTCTCCACATAAACTTCCTCTTTTATTTCACCATTCAAGAGGGTTATCTTAACATCCATCTGGTGCACCTTCCATTTCATCATAGCGGCCAATGAAAGTATATTCTTGATCGAGGTATATCTTGCTACAGGAGAAAAAGTTTCATCATAGTCAATCCCTTCCTTCTGAGAGAAACCTTGGGCTACAAATATTTCCTTATATTTTTCAATACTTCCATTAGTTGTGTGTTTTGTCTTGTAGATCCATTTCAAACTCACCACAATTTTTTCCTTTGGTCTGGGAACCACATCCCAGACATCATTCTACATAATGGACCAGTATTCCTCTACCATGGAATCTTTCCATACTTGATTTTCTGCAGCCTTTTCATAACTCGAAGGTTTTGTATCCATTATGTCACACAAGCATGCCACATAGCTAGAATATGGCTTCGGCTTCTTACTTTCCCTAAAATTTTCTCTAGGGCATCAATTTTTTCTGCATCTCTGATAAGCTCTTGTGCCCAAGATGGTCTTATCTTGCGAGAAGGTATCTCAGCTGGTTTATGAGGTTCTACCATGTCATGATCCTCTGGAATGACTTCCTCTGGTTCAACTTCCTCTTGAACTTTAGGAACTTCATTCTCTTCTTCGTGTTCCTCTTCTGCATGGATCTTTTTGGATTTACTGAAAGTTGCATTCTCATTGAAGGTTACATCTCGATTGTTATCCACTTTCCAGTGACCGAGAATGTATATCCTGTAAGCCTTCGATGTGTCATGGTAACAAAAATGTATTCCCTTCCATCTGGAAGGGTCCAACTTTGTCCTATTTTCCTTGGGGACGTGAAAAAATACATGGCAGCTAAATATTCTGAAATGGATGACTTTTGGCTTCTCTCTTGAAAACATTTCCTCGGGTGTCTTGTTTTCAAGCACCTTCTGGGGACTTTTATTCTGCATATACACTTCCATCTTCGCTACTTCTGCCCACAGATGCATAGGATTATATTGATCATGGATCATGGCCTTTACTACTTCCATGATTTTCCGGTTCTTCCTTTTAGCTATTCCATTCTACTAAGGGTTATAGGGAGTACAAAGATCCCTCTTAATCCCAACTTCCTTGTAATACTCCTTGAATTCGTCTGAGGTGAATTCACCTCCATTGTCTAATCGCAACGTCTTTATCTTCCGCTCTGTCAATTTTTCTACCAGAGACTTGAAATCTTTGAATTTTCCAAAAACTTCATTCTTTTCTTTTAACAAATAAATCCAAGTTTTACGTGAGTAATCATCAATGAAAGATACATAATATACATACCCACTTAGTGAAGTTGTCGACATCGATCCACATATGTCTGAATGCACGATGTCCAAAACTCCTTTAGCTCTGCTATCGCTATTTGGAAAGGAGTTCTTCACGTTCTTTCCTTGTGCACATCCTTTGCACACACCATTTGGTTCTGCTTGGATTTATGGAAGACCTGTCACCATTTTTCTCGCAATCGAAAGAGCTTTGTAGTGTAGGTGATAAAATATCCTATGCCATAGTTCATTGGGATTCACAATATCATGAATCATTGTGGAGTCTAAATGTCCTTTTAATTTGTAGAGTCCTCCTTCTTCAACTCCAATCACTATTGCATCATTAAGGGTCTTCCCTCTAGGTCATATAAGAACTTCACCATCAATAAATGCTACTCTAAATCCTTTCTTATCCAATGCTGAAATTGAGAGAAGATTATTTTTTAAACCTGGAACATAAATAACTTCCTTCATCTTCATTGGCTTGCCTAAGTTTAACTTGTAGGAAGCTTCTCCAATACCTTTTATTGGATATTGATAGTCATCACCCAATTTCACCTTGTGAGGTGAATATTTATGAATAAGTTTAGATAAGGAGTTTTCATATCCTGTCATGTGCTTGGAAGCACAATTGTCTATCAACCAAGTGTTACTTCCATGACTAACAATACCTATGAGGGATGAGATAATAAAATAATCCTCGTCTCTTGATTCATCTTGCAACCTTCTTGAGAGGCTCATCATCTTCAGTTGTGTGAGCTTGATGCCTCTTACTTCCTTTCTTATTCTTAATTTCCATAATGAGGGGGAAATGCCTAACAAAGTGTCCCAAATCCTGAAAATAGTAACATCTGATCTTTGAGTTGTCTCTTTGACCCATCTTAAACTTCTTAGGTAAAGAATTATCCTTCTTTTTCTTTCCTTTCTTAGTGTGGGTGAATAGGGATTCATCTTCATCTGCCATATTTTCTTCTCTTACAGCTGTCCTAGCTTCTTCCTGGTTATAATCTTCCTAAAGCCTACTGAACTTGGGAAGCTTCTTTCTTGAAAAAATTCCTTGGATGAATGCATCACATGACCTTGGGAGGCCATTCAAGGTAGTCATCACCATCTCTTCTCCTTCTACTAAGTAACCAATGGCTTCTATTTGCTCCTTGATTTGATTCACTCTTGAGAAGTAGGAGTTAATGGTTTCTGAGTTCTTCATTTTCACATTCTTCAACTGAGATCTCAGAGTCATTCTTCTATTTATGTTGCTTCCCTCAAATAGACGAGTTAATGTTACAGGTATGAGATAACTGAGAGGGGGGGGTGAATCAGTTACTGTAAATTATTAGCAATTTCTCTCATTTTTAACTTCTAATCATTCATCTTAGTGGCAGTAAGTCTTTACTGTAAAAACCAGTGTTATAAACATAAAGCATATAGCATAAAGAACAGCAATCACACACACAGCATTCATTCACC
>ML779170.1:252936-283804 GCA_009831015.1 Picea engelmannii
ATATATATATATATATATATATATATATATATATATATATATATATATATATATATATATATATATATATATATATATATATATATATATATATATATATATATATATATATATATATATATATATATATATATATTAAAAAAAATTCCTTCAAAATTTCCTATGTATCATGGGGATTCACCCATTTATTATACATATAAGTTTAGGGGGGTTCCTAAAATTTTCACTTCTAAATACTATCCTCGAAGAAATGGAATAGTTGAGTCAACTAATAAGAATTTGATTTGTATTATGAAAATACTATAGTTGAGAACCATAGGACCTCGTACAACACTTTGTCCAATGCTCCATGGGAAGGTAGAGTTACACCAAAAGGAGCATTGGGTAATTCTTCTTACTAGTTGGTCTATGGGAAAGAAGCAATTCTTCTGCCAAATGTTTTCTTTCCATCACTTCAACTTTCCCAATACTCAAGAGGTCATCCTTATACTCTTCAAAGTAGAATTGATGCACTTATCATGTTGGAAGAGGAAAGAGAGAAATCCAAACAAAAATTTGTTGCTCACCATCATATAATCAAAAGATGGTTTGACAAGCACAATGTTGGTGACGTGCATTTTGAGATAGGTGATTTGGTCTTAAAATGGGATAGAATCAATGAGCCTAAAGGTAAACACACCAAGTTTCAACATTTATGGCTTGATCCTTGCAAATTACAAAAAACATAGGGATTAGTACGTATATGTTATGTTATCACATAGTTTGTAGTTTGGGAAAATCCCAAACCAATAAACAAGGGTGTGAAACAACTAGGGACACCTATCATTGTCACCTCAATAGGTATCCCCCTCATTTTAGTGTTGGACAAGTCCAACACAAGGGAGGCTTCCTGGGTAACCCTAGGGGGATTTCAAAGGAGAATCTAGGGAGAAGAATGGAGCACCCCTATAGGTCACAATGAAAGGTTCTAGGGGCTTTATGGAGGTCGAGCATCGATTAAGTAAATTTTTTTGATAGAAGGTACCTACAAAACCAATGTTAGACAACCAAATCCAATACAATATATGATGAAAATGAGCCCTAGAACAAGATGGAAACAATAAGTTATGCTTTTTATCCCAAAATTGCAGCAGTAAAAATTATATATCAACAATGAAAAAGTTATAACAATTGTAAATTAAACCATCAAAATCAATTATATGGTATTGGAAAATAAAGTTTGCAACTAGTATACAATTTTCCAATGTTTAGACCAAGACTTTGATAGAAAAGGAGGGTTGTTAAAGAGTGTTTGTGACAGCCCTATGGTTGTAGTGTTATTTTTCTACAGTAGCAATATTTAACCATAGAAATCAGCAATTAAATGGCTCAAATTGAATCTCTAGATAAGCACGTTCAGTTCCAATAGTTAAACAATGATTTCCACAGTTAAATTATGAATGAAACAAGAGATAACAACAAGATTATAGAAGTCCTAATGGCTGTAACTAAAAATTAATAACAAAAACACAATCACTTGGCCAATCAAGACACCCTTGGATCACAAGAAATCCTAAATCATGTAGATTCATATCTAAACTTAAAACAATTCAATCTCTCAAATTTCATGTTTACCAATGCAACAATATAAAATCTCCAATGCAATTAGTGTCTTATCTATTGGGTTAATGGAGTCTCTTGCTTAGAAAAAAAACTTGACAACAAGGAGAATGAAATGTTTCTTTGAGAATTAAACCCTTATAAATCCCAAGAAAACACAAAACCTCCAAATCATCTAGCTTAGAAATCCAAGTTAAACTAGGGTTTGATAATCTTCTAGGGGTGTAAACCCTCTTACTCCCTAGAGAAGATAAACCCTAGCAAGGTCTTGCTACAAGGGTGTAAACCTTCTTACTCCTTGTATAAATCCTTAATCCCTTTAAAAGACAATAGAATAAAATTCCTTGATGGAGGGTGTATCCCCTTATACTCCTCCTAGGGTTTGATAGTATAACCTTGAATTTAAGAAGAAAAAACACAAAGTTGCAGAAATTTCGTACCTAATCCAAGTGATAGCATGAAAAAAATTTAATTATCAAAGAAATTCTAAGAATTTACCAAGAAGAAGAATCCAATAGAAGTCACTAACCTTTATTCCACCGATACACAAGTGTAGCACCCATAATGACAAAAAAGAAGAGAGAGTGAATTGACCAAGAGGGCCAAAATTTCAGTCCAACAGTAATTTTCCAAGTGATGAGTTATATCTTTGTGACAAATAACTTGCCTCATATTTACATGAGAAACACTAATCACTAGTTTGTCCACTTTACAATTAAATCCATAATTATAGGCCTAAACATAAGTTACAATGCTTAATTAGCAAATTGATTTTCCCTTTTTCCCACATAGGCTACAAAATGACCAAAAATAACAAAATGATGGGACATAAGCCCATAAAATTCATCTCCAAGGTGGCACGTGCAATGTAAAATCCTCTAAAGGCTAGGGCATAAAGCTAGAAAGGTGCCACATCATCCCTAAATCAAGCAATAGAGTGGGGCTTCAAGCCCACAACATCACCAAATGTGCCAAACGTTCCATCAAAATGTGACATCATGCCTCCAAAGGGGGACGTTTGGGCATAGGAGGGTGATGTCATTCTTTCTTCATGGTTCCAAGCCTCATTCATGTTCTAAAGACATACTCCAAGGTGAAATGTCCATCATCCAAGGCCTCCAATGAGTGGGGCGCTACATCCATCCAATGAGTTTTAAAGCCCCTATGAAGGTCCAAGTGGCATAGTTCCTTCATGAATGTCTTCCATTAGGCCAGGTCCTGCAAAGACAAGTAAATATTCCCTCCAAGGGTCCACAAGTCACATGTATCATGCCAAGTAAGCCACATTTAATAAAATAATCACTCAAACATGTGCATTAAATCCCCCCTTTTCAAACTAAAAAAATGCTCAAAGACTTTATAAAATTTTCCAAATTTAGGTATGGGAGGGTTGTAATGGTGTCCTATTGGGTAGGAAAATCCCCAAGTCAAGGAATGTTTCACAAGAATACCATGTCTAGGCCATGTAGTCAATACGAGGTGGATAGGGGTAGAAATGTTGGTCATGGGTTCCTGACATATCAAGGGCTTATATTGTCTCATTTATGGGTGCCTTTTTGGAGGGTGTGATGCATCCCTTCATTTTCGATGCAACATTTTCCCAAGCCCTTTATTTGCCTTTCATTTTTTATGGTCTAAACATTGAGTGCTATGTGAAAGGAAAGAAAAAGAGCACCACAATGCCACTTGAAGTTAGAACACATTGAGTTCCATATGAATTGGAAATCAAAAGACACCGCAATGCATTCCGCCATCAAGCGAGACATTTTATTCATTTTTATTTTTCAAGGTCCTTCATTTTTTATGGAGAAGCATTTCATTTCTCTCGGTATCTTAAGATGAGCATCTAGATGGATATATTATGGCTTTTTAATTTTACAGTGCTAGCTACAACACCTATGGGCCTTTATCCCCTTCTTCCCATGAAATGAGGTACATGCCCTTCTTGTAAATGTGTTGAACCTACACATAATAGATCTACCTAAACAATAATACACACATTTGCAAAGAGAATTTGAGAAAGAAGAATAAGGAGAGAAAGAATGAAAGAATTATCATTAACCATTGTGAATAATGAATAATTTACACATGATATACTCTGTATAGCTCAATGAGTGCACACTGGAGATGAACCAATGTGCCATAGTGGTGATCTAGAGTGATCTGTACATACACCAGTAGTTACGGGAGTGAACTACCACCTATTCTAGTCTCTCAGGCAGTTACGGGAGTGAACTGCCACCTAGTCTAGTCTCTCAGGCAGTTACGGGAGTGAACTGCCACCTAGTTGAGTTAACTAGTCAACTAGTCTTCAGTTAACTGACTGAACAAAGAGTAGTGAGGATTTAACTCAGGGAATCAAGGCTAATGTGCCAATTTGGTGACGATCCCAAGGCAAGGTCGAATTAGCATGGTGATGATCCCAATGTTGCATGGTGATAAAACCAATGGAACATCTAAACTCAACTCAACTAGTCAAACTGAAGTGTCAACTGAAAGATAATATTATCTAGGTGGAATATTCTCCCCTAAAATATGGGAGACTAGATAATGACTAATTATGACTAATAAACAAGGAAAAGCCTTAGGAAAAAGAAATCCTAGGTGTGTGTGAAGTAACTCCAACACTTCTTGGGGTCAATGAACCCAAAAACCCAAAAGATGAGGAAATAGAGGGGAAGATGTATGAAAAGTGGTAAGTATGTGTGAGAATGGTATGATGACCCTTCAAGGAGACCCCCTAGTAGCAACCCTTTTTCCGAGGGTGACCCACTTACTGGGAAACCATGTCAAGCACCAAGGTGAAATAAGGAAAAATGTATAATTTCCAAGAAATTGTTCTATAATCAAGAAAGGTCCCTTTGCAACATGCTCAAATGATTCAATTATTAACGTGACATTTATCATGAGACTAGACTTATTACCTCATGAATCAAGACCTGTTGTCCTTTTTTGACCAGGCTAGTGTGACGGACGTTGTTGTGTTGTTGATGATGAATGGTGATGTGTGGTGGAGGAGAGGGATTTGTCTGCTCAATGTGGGCTTAGCTGGAAATCTCTCTCTCGAAACTCCATGTCTTCTACCTATGGGGCCTTGAGACATAATTTCTTTAGTTACCCCTAAGATGGGGGGTAACAAGTTACAAATCTTTGAAGGTGGCTCGATTCCCTTCTTGTCAATGGCCATATCCTTAGATGATACTTCACTTGATTGTTTTGAAAGAGAAATCAATTGGTTTTTTTTTGTTTCATTTCATGATTTTGATGTTAGTTTTGATTTCAGTTCATTAGAGTTTTCTATTTCTTGATTTATTTTTGAAATTAGGGTTTCATTTTCACTTACTATTTTTTAAGGTATGTTGAGTTTTCAACATTTGGTGAAAATAATGAAACTTTCTCTTTGTTAAATTCCCAAATATGTTCTTCTATTAAAAGTAAATTTATTCAATTTCAGTTGAATAAGGAAACATATACTGCTTATAGTTCCTCCTACATGAAATTCTAGAAACACTCAATATCTTTGTTAGTGAAGAAATTAGTTATTTCCAATAGAGAATGATCAAATAAGTCACAATTTTCATAATGCTAGCTAAAGTAATGATGTGATCTTAATAGATGTCATTTTTCTTTGGGAAGGAAATCCTAATTCTTGATCACTTGATACATTTATTAATCAATAGATATCATCCTCAAAGTGCTAACAAGACTTTTTTTTCACCCTCTTTTTAATTTATTTTAAATAACATATATAAGAAAATTAAAGAATAAAAGAGAAGAAAACCTTCTAAAAAATTAAAAGGAAGAGAATTGAATAGGGGTGAAACACATTTTATGAGGAAATGCAGATATGTACACTTGGGCTATGGATGCTTGCTGCCAACGGATTAAGGTTTGTGATTTCAAGAGGAAGAACCACAAGTCATCTATGCAAAATTCAATCAACAAGAGACTTCATCCTTTCCTATCCCAGTAGTCATTCAAGAACAATTTGATCAACTACCATTGCAACAGGAGGAGCAACTTTTTGTTCAACTAGAAGATGATACCCCTTACAATTTTCCTATGATCCCACATTCAAATTCTGTTCTTCAAGAGGATCCTTTGACTGAGCAATGCTTTGATATCAGGGTTCATCATGATCTAATTGAGTTGAGAATGATGGAGATATTTTTGTGGGTAGATTATAAGAGATTTGGCTCTCATGTTTTCATGCTCATTATCATTGAAGTAACCTATTCCAAATTCCAGCCAATAACTCAGTAGTAAGTACATCAAGGCATATTTTTGGCTTAAGATATTTCATGATTGATTGCATTGGAAGGTTGACTATGTTGATCTTTCTCGTCTAACTGATCACTTAGTTGCATGGTTATATTGTTCATTCGAGTATGTTGATTAAGCATTCCATGTTTGACTAACCTTCATAGAAAAAAGAGGTGAAATTTTGGGTTTTAAGGGGGTAGTAGTAGTTGTTTAAATTTGTTGATTAGGGGTATATTTTTCCTTATTTCCGCAATGTCATTTTCAGATTTCAGTATCACTGATTTTTATGCTTTATGACAGAAAATTAACTCTTTGTTTCATAGATTTTTTTCAAGTCATCTTCTTTCAAGTATTAGGGTAAGAGCCTGAGTGTCCCAGTCTGGTCTTAGTTTCCCAATAATTTATGTCCATTGTTTTTGAAACTTTGGGCCAAAATTATGAGTGTCTTATCATATAGTTGTCGAGTATTTATGTCATCTTATTTTTAGAGTGAGCCTATATGAGGGAATGTTTGTTCATATTCCAAAGCATTGAGTCTATTAGGAAGGGTAGATTTGAAGAGACATATGAGATTCTTGAGTCATCTTATGTTTCTTCTCTTCATTTCTTTCCATTATGTCATCTATTTTGAGTTAGTCATCCCCCTCATCCAGTGGTAGGGACATGGTTCCATACATCTTATATCTTCTTGAGTTATCACTTATCGTTGAGGGAAGGGACTTTCATCATTGATTTTCCTTTCATAAGGTCATCCCACATCGACTACGGCACATTATCGGAGGATGATCTAGAAGTAGAGCACCTTGATGGTTGTTATCCTTGTTGTCATCCTGATACACACCTACAAGTGTGGAGAAGTCTCCAACACACTTGTTGTGTCCTTGGAGGCACAAACCTAAGTCTAGACCCACTGTCACCTCGATCTAGACTCCCTCCGTCTAGGCTCAGTCCTAGGGAAGCCAAGGGGGGTAGACCCCATTAAACTATGTGAAGTTTTTTTATTAATGTTCTAGGAGTTAATTGATTTTTTGATTAGGGAGACCCAACCCAATGAAAAACAACAATGCAAATGCAGTCTTTCAATGACAAGCAAAACTTTTTCTTTTCAAAATAACAAAATACCCAAAATTTACTTATTGAAATATACAAAATAAAAAGATAATTCTACAAGAATGAAAACCTATGAAATATCTACACAATGAATATGAATAATAACCTTAAACTTGAAACAATTATTTCCCAAGGAATAAAGAATACTTGCAACAAAGAATAAAGAATTCTTTAATAAATGTAAATATTCACAAGTAAAGAATTTGTTGAAAGAAATGAAATGTACAAGTGCTCGAAATAAATTGCTTGAAAGGAAAGTAAATTGCTTCGAAAGTAAATTAATAGAAAAACTTGCAATGTAGAAAATGTGAGTTAAAAGTGTTGCAATGTGTGTAGGTTACTTTTAGCATATTTTTAGGTCTCTCTTTGAATTAAGGGGGAAATAGGTGTGAAAGTTGCAAGCCTACACCATGTTACTACCCCAAATCCTTATCCCTTCAACCAAGAAGAAGTTTTGGGTGCTCAATAATAAGAACAACAAGGTTCTCCCTAGCTCCATAAGTCAAATCCAAGATGCTTGGGTTCTCAACAAGGAGGACATGTAGTGTCGTGAAACCGTCCCCAACTTCAACCCCTTCTATCCTCCCAAGTCACTCATTTTTAGTGATTTTAGAAATAATGGAGTTAGGTGCCTAGTTAAACTAGCCACATAGTCCTTTTATCTTTCTTGTTACACAAGATCCACAAAGTGGCAAGGGGATGGAATAAGGGGCAAAACATTTGATTACTTTGCAAAATGGAAACTATAACTAGCCATCATGATATTGCAAGGGTGGAAAAGCCACTCACATGCAAGGTGTGGGAACAAATGAATAATTAAAATGACTTGAAGAAAATTAAATAAACAAACTAGCTACACAAATGTTCCTTAAGGACAAAGGTGGGAAAAATAAACTAACTTTGTAAAAATCACAACTATGGCACAATGTGGAGGGCAAGCCTACCGATTTTGTGCCAAGATGGGTAAAAGAATTTGAAATAAAATAAAACAAGTTAATACTAGCCACTCAACCTTATCTTTGTGGGAGAAGTGGGGAAACAATTAAGCAAAAATTACAAATTAAACAACTAATCTAGCCAACACGGTATTGCAAGGGTGGAAAAGCCACTCACATGCAAGATGTGGGCAAAGAAAAAATTAGAAGATATTTTACAATTTACAAACACTAAGGATAAGAAAAGGAGGCAAACCCAAGAGACTCTCTTGGGCTGCTTACAATGCTTTAGAAGGGAAAATAGGTGAAGGTATCTTTCACCACTACTCTTGGATGACTCCTTGAGATTTTTGTAGAAAAAATTGGGAAGCACCTCCCCTTAGACTAGTGAAAACCTGCATAAAACAACAACTAATGCTTGCTGGAAAATGCTAAAGATCACTTAAAACAAGTTAGTTTTGGGTTAGTATATAAACATAAAATTTTATGTACAAAATCTGAACTTGGAAATTGATTTGAAAGCAATATTTAGATGATTATATATGCAGAAAATAAGTAAATAAGAGCTGAAAATTATATCAGAAATATTTGTGAATAGAGTTGAAGATTTTGGAGTCCACTCTTCCAAGATTTGGTAACCTGAAAATACTTTGTGAACTCAAAGAAAATCCACTCACTTAAACCTACAACAAAACTACTATATATTTATCCCCAACAAAACACTTTGCTTGGGGTTTTTCAAGTAAAACAATGTGAGCTAGATAAACATAACATGCAAAAGTATTACCTCACAAGAACACCAAACAATAGAGGCAAGAGTACTCCAATGGAACACTAAGATAACACCACAAGGAAACCAAGATTTCCTCCAAAGCTTCACTTCTATTACTGAAAAGAGTTGCTGCAATATGGCAACAATATTACAAGAGAGAAAATGGGGGAAGAGAAAGATAGAGTGAGGAGAAAATTGGGAAGCATGGAGTTGCTCTGAAATTAGATACAAAAATTATTAGAGGAGGTTTTATTTTAAGGTATAAAGGGAGAGGAGACCCCCCTTGCATGCTCTCCAAGTGTCACTTCCAAAAGAGGGAGGCTCACTCAAAGGGGTGAGCGGGGGGGTTGCGGGCGGCACCATGAGAAAGGGGAACTCCCATTAGGAGAGGAAACTCAAAAATGGTGTAATAAACCCCCTTTCCTAAGTTTAAACCTCTCTATAAAGCCCCAAGGGGTCACCCAAGGTGTGGAATGGGTCCCCATCACCAAATGGCCAATCCAATGGAGATGGTGAGCCCCACAAGAGACAAATTCGCCCCCCTCTCTAAAGTTAAGTTGTGTGAGGTGTGGGAAAGGGGGAATTTGATTTAATTGACCCCTTATTACATATAAATGACTTATGAAACAAATTTTCCCCCTTTTCTCATGAATTTAGACTCATTTACAAAATTCGGCAACTTTAATTTAGCCAATTATTTGCTGATTTTTTACTAACTTGGACTCCTCATGGACATTGACCTAGAAAAACTTGTCCAATTGAGCTGAAACTTGGTCCAAGGGTGTAGGGTATCGTAAGACATTTTATTTGAGTACCCATAACCCTATAAAAAATCCCCAAGGACCAAATGTTTACATTTTACGTCAAAAATAATTAAAATTTTTCAATTTACGAGAAATTTTAATTATTAAAAAATCTTATCAAAACTTAACGAAATTTCACAAGAATCTAGGATATTTCTAGCATGGTAATATAAAAAAATTTAATCCCTTAGTCCCAATCATTAGAACGCCTTTCACCACTTTGGAGGAAATTTGAGTGAAAAAACTCAAGTAATTAAATCGCTGAGAAAACAAAATTAATTACCCGAGGAAAAAAAACACTCGATGAAAGGAATTCCCTAATGATAAAGTCATAGAAAAATAAATTACAATATTCGACCCATGCTACCAAGTTACATTTACAAAAATATCCCACGCATGGGAGCTAACATTCTATGGAGAGAGAAACAAATTATGGTGGCAGAATTACCCTTCTCAACCATAGGTATTCAAACTTGTTGTACCATAAGGTACATATCTTCATGATACATGACATTGACACCTCGTTGAAATAGGTGGTCAACATATGGATCCACATGGGGACGCATGCTCGTTCTTTGAGAAGGAGAACATGTGAGAACCTCATAGTCTGCAAAACAAAGTTTTTACCAACAACCAACATAAGTACATGTAAAAAGAATAAACAATAGTCAATAAATGAAATGACTATATAATGAATTAAATACATAAATGAAATAATGAAAAAACTGAAAGAATCAAAGGAGAAGGGTTAGAGATATGTTACAAATAATGCCCTCATGGGCATCAGATGACTGTGTCGAAGATCATTTCAAGATGGATCCCTTTCACCGACATATCTAGATTTATGTCACCCAACTAGTTGAGATGAGTTTTCAGAAGATTTGTACACTTTACCCTGCTTTCTAATGTTCTGATGTGAACTCATTTTCTTAGTTCTCAGTGACTTGTAGAATCTTCCTTGAACCATTTATGATGAATTTGCATTGGTGCCAAGCGAAAAGATTTAAAGTTTGTTGACTTCAACCCTCCTTTGAAAGGCTTGGAATAATCTTCCATAGGGATGATATGTTGACTATTATTATCACCAATCACTTCCTTATTATCCCTACAATCCTCTACCAGGTTTATTCCACTTTTTCTTCTTTTATTTTCTTTCTTTTTATGCTTGTCCTATTTTTTGAAGACATCCTCTTCATCAAACAAAATATCCTCAATGTCTAAGATATATGGAGTAGATGCATTCCCGAAAGACAAATCCAATTTCGTTCCTGATTCTAAAGGGGTCACATCACTATCCATTTCACTCGAAGCTTCTTCAAGAAAAATACCATCAAAAGAATCCATGTAATCCCAAACATTACAAACACCTGGGAGTCCATCCTTAAGTTCATCTTTGGCAGATGCTAGGAAATCATATTGTATCTCATAACATCCCATCTCTAACTCGCGATATACAAGCACATTTATGGGTTTCTTAGGATATTCAACATGGTATTTTCTTTATAATTATTTGTTTGATCTAAACATGACCCCATTTGGAGTGGGAATGGTGGCATAAGTTAAATCCATTTGTATAATAACCCCCAAATTTGTAGATGTTTTCCTTGAGAGAAACATACCCCAGGAATCAAGCACATTAATCACTACTATGTTCATTTCTATTTGAATATCGGGGAAGGCAGCCAAATGCACTTGTAAGTCCTTTATCAAACCATGCACTTCAATTGTTTTACTATCCATAGCACAAATTTTATGATAAGGATTTGAAATCCTTAAATTTAATTGTTCCATTAAGTTCTTAGTCATAACATTTGAACTTGCTCCATAATCAAGCATGCAATTGTGAAGAAGATAATCATTCATAAGTAGAGAAAGAAAAAACAGTTGATTCTTTTCATTTCCCTTATCCCAATTTTGCAAAATCACAAGTGCATCCTCATAAACTATAGCTTGTGGATTGTCAATATTACTTTGGGGAGGATGTTCTATAGCTTTGATCAATTTCTCCTTTTGAGATGGAATCTTCATAATTTCTCCTACATGAATCAACATTTTTTCATTATTCACCCACCCTCCTAAATCAATATTTAATTTTGAATTTGTAGGAACATTGGATTTAGGAAGGGGAGGAGGTACCCTAGAGGCATTTTTTTTGGTTTTATCTTGATTTTTGGTCCCATCTCTTTGATAAGTGAAACCTCTATAACTAGCCATTTCAGATATTTGCTTAGGAGTAGGCTTAGGACCAAAATTTTATGTCACTTTGTCCACAACTTCATTCATGCAATTTACCCTCCTACTATGCTCCATCAATTCCATCCATTCATTCATGCCCACATTATATTCATGACAAAACATATTAACCTGCTCATTTCCTTATCTAGAGGGTTCCCCTTCATTACAAATTTGAAGAAAAATTTGGCAAGTTGATTCTTCATGAAATTTCCCACAAGGTCTACAATATGGGATAACTTGGTGGTCAACCAAATTAGTAGACTCAAAAGGATTTGGGGGCCTTTGCTCTTGTGGTGGAGGTATATTTTTCCATTTATCATTTGACTTATGATGAGGTCTGTTACACATTATTTTGGTCACCCCAGTGATCAACTGACGACATGTGCTTAACTCACTTTCATGTTCCCTGAAAACATTAAAAGAGACTTTCTCCATGAGAAAAGTGGTTTTCTTTTCCTCCCTAAAAAACTATGACAAGGAATATCGTCGCACCTTGCTCTATACTTGGGGTGTGACAATGCTTGATCATCGCACTCTACACCAAATATGGACTGCAGAGTCGTCGTAGGTTGCCTGTGCATAGTTTGCAACAATGCTTAAGAAAGGGAAAAGTCAAAATTCACGAATGTTCTAGAAGGGAATCTTCTAGAAGATGAGGTGGCCTCCGATCGGTTTGGATATTAATCACTTCTCTGATTTAGTGGGATCATCCTAATCTCCTCATTCATCCCTCTTTCACCCTATATAAAGAGGGATCTCTCATGGAAAAGGCTAAGGTTTGCATATGCATGAAGACTTCCGCTATAGATTATACTTGAGATAACTTTGCTTTATCTCTCTAAGTCAAATTGTGGATCCTCTTCATCGAAGGCATTGGAGAAAAGGTGTTTGTGTTGGAGCAAAGATCCATTGAAAGGGATCTTGCAACATCAAGGCATGGGTTGTATTCTCCACTTTCCATTTTAATATAATGCAACAATACATTTCTTCCCTATAAAGGTGTCTTGGCTTTTATTGTATAACTCATTGATCTTATACATAGAATTCATTGGAATATATATATATATATATATATATATATATATATATATATCTTTGTTCTCTCTCTCTTTGTTGGTTTTTGCTTCTTAAATAGGTTCATCATCCCGCAAATCCAAAGATGGAGCAACAAGGACAACACTAGTGAGGATCAAGCGTAATTTAAAAGGTATGTCACTTGTCCCTCTCTAAACTAGTTTATATGACAATGAAGTCTAAGGTGAAGTTTGTATTCTGTCTTGTTTTGTTCTAGCTTCCTGTGGAAGTTAGGGAGATTATTTTGTGTCCCTAATCTCCCAAATTGGTAAGTGTGAACACAAACTAATCCCCCTAACTTCCATAGGAAGCTAGAACAAAACAAGACATAATACAAACTTCACCTTAGACTTCATTGTCATATAAACTAGTTCAGAGAGGGACAAATGACATACCTTTTAAATGACGCTTGATCCTCGCTAGTGTCATCCTTGTCGCTCCATGTTCAGATTTGCGGGATGGTGAACCTGTTTAAGAAGAACAAACCAATAAAGATATATATATTCCAATGAATTCTATGTATAAGATCAAGGAGTTATACAATAAAAGCCAAGACACCTTTATAGGGAAGAAATGTATTGTTGCATTATATTAAAATGGAAAGTGGAGAATACAACCCATGCCTTGATGTTGCAAGATACCTTTCAATGGCTCTTTTCTCCAACACACACACCTTTGCTCCAATGTCGTTGATGAAGAAGATCCACAATCTAACTTAGAGAGATAAAGAAAAGCTATCTCAAGTATAATTTGTAGCAGAACTCTTCATCAATATGTAAACCTTAGCCTTTTCAACCTTAGAATTTTCCATGAGAGATCCCTCTTTATATAGGATGAAATGGGCATGGATGAGGATATTAGGATTATCCCACTAAATTAGAGAAGTGAGTAAAATCCAAACCGATCGGAGGCCACCTCATCTTCTAGAAGATTCCCTTCTAGAACATTTGTGAATTTTAACTTCTCCCTTTCTTAAGCATCATCGCACCCTATGCACAGGCAGCCTGTGAAGACACCTCATTCCAAATTTTGTGCAAAGTGTGAATATCAAGCATCATCATGTCCCAAGCATAGAGCAGGGTGCGATGATCTTCCTTGTCATATTTTTTGAGGAAGGAAAAGGAAACCACTTTTCTCATGGAGAAAGTCTCTTTTAATGTTTTCAGACAACATGAAAGTGATTTAAGTACATGTCGTCAGTTGATCACGGGTGTGACCAAAATAATGTGTAATAGAATTCCCCCCAAAGTATGAAGCTGGAACCTGTGACAGCTAAAATAATTTGTAGAATGTGTGTGTCGAAAACAAGGAACACATCGATCGGGAACCTACAAACAATCAAGAATCTGCATAATAATATACCATTTTATGAGGTAGGAATTCCCATACTCAGACTACAAGTGACTCTAATCATAAGTTTCAACTAATTCATGGCCACTAAACATACATTGTGGATCCATGCCATCATGATTCAACATAGCCATGAGAAATACACTATGGATCTATGCTCTTAAAGAATTCAAATTTAGACATAGCCACGAGACATACACAATGGATCTATGTGTCAGTACAAACTTATGAATACTCCATCGCAACCTGGATTGATATGATGATATCCAGGGTCTTCATTTCATCATCTCTAAGTACTAATCTAGCCATGTGATTATAGGTTTCGAAGTCGAACATGGTAGAAACCACTTGATTACCGATCATTAATGAAAACTATTAAAAAGTGCAAGGGAAATCACCATTGATGTCATTGACATCAATGGTTTGCATATGCATGAAGAGTTCTGCTATAGATTATACTTGAGATAGCTTTGATTTAGCTCTCTAAGTCTGATTTTGGATCTTCTTCATCAAAGGCATTGGAGCAAAGGTGTGTGTGTTGGAGAAAAGAACCATTGAAAGGGATCTTGCAATATCAAGACATGGGTTGTATTCTCCAATTTCCATTTTAATATAATGCAACAATGCATTTCTTCCCTATAAAGGTGTCTTGGATTTTATTGTATAACTCCTTGATCTTATACATAGAATTCATTGGAATATATATATATCTTTGTTCTCTCTCTCTCTCTCTCTCTCTCTCTCTCTCTCTCTCTCTCTCTCTCTCTTTTTTGGTTTGTGCTTCTTAAATAGCTTCATCATCACACAAATCCGAAGATGGAGCGACAAGGATGACACTAGCGAGGATCAAGCATCATTTAAAAGGTATGTCACTTGTCCCTCTTTGAACTAGTTTATATGACAATGAAGTCTAAGGTAAAGTTTGAATTTTGTCTTGTTTTGTTCTAGCTTTCTATGGAAGTTAGGGAGATTATTTTATGTCTGCACTTACCGATTTGTCCGATAATAAGGTTTGTTAGCTTGAGCCCTTTACATGGTTGCCAACCTATTTTGCATGGTTGTCATCTAATTAACATGTTCTCTCATCTGATTAGTCTGGTTAATATCCATTTGCTTAATTATTTGGGTGAGTTCCTTTATGCCATCATTAGAAGACTCTTGATTTTCTACTTTCACCTTCTTCTCCTAATTAGGTTTGTAAGAAGTTCCCCTTGAGAAACCCGGCATATTTGAATTTCTGGCATCTTTTATATTCTTATCTATTTTGATAGCATACTTTTATTCATCCCTTAGAGTTGTTGGCTCTTTATCCCTCAACTGATATATGATTTCACCCTCAAAGGATTTCATATAATGAATTAATATTGAGGCATCAATAATCTTAATAGTTTGAGGGAGGATTTTAAATAAGTCATTAAATCTCTTATTGAATTCTTCCATTGTTTCATTTTCCTTTTTTTTGACTAGAGTTAAGGGCAACCAATAAATGATGTTCTTCCTTCTGATCACCCCATCTTTCATTGAAGGCTTTCCGGATTTATGTCAAGGTGCTAAACTTATCATCATCTTGTTCCACGAACCAACCTAAGGCATCCCCTTCCAGAGAATACACAAAAAGGATCATCTTCACATCTTCATAATTATGACCATTACACCATTTTAGGACGCACATGTTGAAATTCATGATGTGAGACTTGGCACTAACAACATTGTTTCCCTAAAAAGTAGGCAATTTCTAAATAGTTTTGTCAGGAATAGGATGAGGATAACCTTGAATATTAGAAAAATTACATGCACTCAATGGATCACCCATAGTTGTTGTAGGATTATTATGTGCAAACAAGATATGTATATCAGAGATTGCTTCTTCTCCAAGACTTTCAAGGAGCCTACAAGGAGATAGTCTGTTTGTTCTCCTCCTATACACCCTTTCAGGTTCAGGAAGGGAATCAACCAACCCTTGTAGGCTGCTCCTGGTAGGATACCTCAAGGAATGATTAAGTGGATTTGCCACTTGGAGACTAAGCAATGTCAAATAACAAAACTCAATTTAAAAATTAAGGGAAAAGTTTATTACTTAGCTTTTAAAGAATTAATTAAATTTTTTCATTTAACCAAAGATAAGAGACTTATCCCCGACAATGACGCCAAACATGTTGTCATCCTAATACACACCTACAAGCGTGGATAAGTATTCAACCCACTTGGTGGATCCTTGGAGGCACAAACCTAAGTCTAGACCCACTGTCACCTCAATCTAGACTCCTTCCATCTAGGCTCACTCCTAGGGAAGCCAAGGGGGGTAGACCCTATTAAACTATGTGAAGTTTTTATTAATGTTCTAGGAGTTAATTGATTTGTTGATTACGGAGACCCAACACAATGACAAACAATAATGAAAAATGCAGTCTTTCAATGACAAGCAAATTTTATTTTTTTTCGAAATAACAAAACACCAGTGCCTAAAGATTACCAAAATTTACTTATTGAAATATACACAATAAAAATATAATTCTACAAGAATGAAAACTTATGAAATATCTACACAATGAATATGAATAATAACCTTAAACTTGAAACAATTATTTCCCAAGGAATAAAGAATGCTTTCAACAAAGAATAAAGAATGTTTTAGTAAATGTAAATATTCACAAGTAAAGAATTTGCTGAAAGAAATGAAATGTACAAGTGATCGAAATAAATTGCCTGAAAGGAAAGTAAATTTCTTGGAAAGTAAATCAATAGAAAAACTTGCAATGTAGAAAATGTGAGTTGAAAGTGTTGCAATGTGTGTAGGTTACTTTTAGCATATTTTTAGGTCTCTCTTTGAATCAAGGGGGAATTAGGTGTGAAAGTTGTTAGCCTGCACTATGTTACTACCCCAAATCCTTATCCCTTCAACCAAGAGGAAGTGTTGGGTGCTCAATAATAAGAAAAACAAGGTTCTCCCCTAGATCCATAGGTCAAATCCAATATGATTGGGCGCTCAACAAGGAGGACACATAGTACAGTGAAATCGTCCCCAACCCCTTCTAGATTTCCAAGTCACCCATTTTTAGTGGTTTTAACAATAATGGATTTAGGTGCCTAATTAATCTAGCCACACAGTCCCTTTCCCTTTATTGTTACCCAAGATCCACAAAGTGGCAAGGGGAGGGAATACGAGGAAAAAGGCGGGACAAAACATTGATTACTTTGGAAAATAGAAACTCTAACTAGTCGTCATGATATTGCAAGGGTGAAAAACCCCTCATATGCAAGGTGTGGGCACAAATGAATAATTAAAATGACTTGAAGCAAATTAAATAAACAAACTAGTCACACAAATTTTCCTTAAGGACAAAGGTGGGAAAAATAAACTAACTTTGCAAACCTCACAACTATGGCACAATGTGGAGGGAAAGCCTACCGATTTTGTGTCAAGGTGGGTAAAAGAATTTGAAATAAAATAAAACAACTTAATACTCATCACTCAACCTTCTCTTTGTGGGAGAAGTGGGGCAAACAAATTAAGAAAAAATTACAAATTAAACAACTAATCTAGCCAACACGGTATTGCAAGGGTGGAAAAGCCACTCACATGCAAGATGTGGGAAAAGCAAAAATTAGAAGATATTTTACAATTTACAAATGCTAAGGATAAGAAAAGGAGGCAACCCAAGAGACTCTCTTGTGCCGCTTACAATGTTTTACAAGGAAAAAGAGGTGAATGGATCTTGCACCAATACTCTTGGATGACTCCTTGAGATTTTTGTGGCCAAAATTGGGTAGCACCTTGATACAGGATTTTTTCATCGGGTGACTTATTAAAGAACTATATTAAATGAGCACAAACTAAAGTACACCATAAATAAGGAAAAGCTCAAAAGGAAAGAGACATAATCATTCAATATGAACACAAAGAACTTGATAACGGAGTTCGTCCCTGGTGTACTACGTCTCTGGGTCCTGCTCTCAAATGGGTAGGTCTTTTTATTAACTCCATAAAATAATTGGGCAAAATACATAAGTATACCTCATTCTAGAGTTAATCCATAGAAGCCTTTCTCATATCAGAAAACAAACACCACCACTGCGTTCGTGGCATCGTTTTACCTAAAAATGACTATCTCCATGCCTCAATCTGAGTCGGACACTTTCAGGCCCCCAAGACACTCCTGCCTTGGTTTATGTGTCACTGCTCCTACAATAAATGAATGCACTATCTCGAAATCCATGCCAAAATATAGAAAATCGTGCCCAAATATGTATTGTACGAATGCACTCAATCTGCCTCCCTCATGCTCTTGTGTCCCAAATGCATTGCCTGAAACCCCCTTATATACAAAATCTGGGTGGTTGTGTCATAACTAAGGTTGTTGGCGTGGATAAACTTAGGATGCGGTTAGGTGGAGTCCTGGGATCGAATCCCGTGAAATCCCCTTTTTGAAAAATAGTTATAACAAATATGGGCGTGCTCCACTAAATCTGGCGGGCGACCACTTAAATGGAGGAAAGGTTAAATATAGTGGCAGACATATGCTAAATATAGTTGTCCATTGGGTTAAGCCCCTAAGTGGGTGGAATACCATGGTCATATGGCACTAGAGCATGTGAACAGGGGTTGAGCCGAAGACCTAGCCCCTCCCTTTGGCGCCTTAGTTCAATGTTTAACCTTAAATCTAATTCTTATCACATTACAAACAAGCAACATTTTATGGTGTGTTGGCAGTGTAGATTTGTGGGGATTTTGGGCTAGTGAGAGGTTATGAGTTCGACTCTTGGGGAGTCATAAAAATTTTACCCAACAACCATTGGAGGGGTGCCACATGGCAGCCCAGTGGAGGCGTGCCACGTGGTAGCCCATGACTGGGCCACATGGCACCATATAACTTGTCCAAGAAATGCCACTTGTCACCACATGATTCACCCATGAAACTGACACATGTCATCACCTAACTTTCCCACATGTCTTCTATCATTTCCACATCATCCCATGCCAAAACATTTATGCCACGTGTCACCCTTGCAGTGGCTTTGAATTTTTTACTTCTGACAAAGTTTGGTTGAACTTTGACCGCTTATAACTTTTGATCCGTAACTTTGTTTGATGAGTTGTTTGCGTCGTTAGAAATCTTGCGAAGCGCTCTTTTTGATTATGCCATTTTCACTAAGTTTTGGGAACTTTGAATTTTTTCCCTTTTGTTGTCTGCTGAAGTCATTCTGAGCATTCTGATTTCCTTCCGTGTGTTCTAAGTTATTCTTAACCTTCTCTAGATCCTTTGTGGATCACACCTTCCCACTAAGAGATTTTTGGACCACCAAAAGCTTTCATCAATCAAATGGTAAATGAGGAAAGAGTTCCCTCACCTTATCCTTCTCAATCCACTTTGCCTTGCTTAGATGTGTGCCCTTTAAGCCTACTCGAAGATAATCAACATCACCACTGCGTGAAGTCCTCATCCTTATGTCCAGGATGATATATTCCTGTAACTCATCCAAGTACTCAGGTGCAAACTCATCAACTGAATGTATTGAAACTTCCTCATCCTGATCCATGATCATGGGAGGTTCAAAAAGTTTCAAGTTATCTACATTCAAAACTGAGTAGATCTACATATAAGGTGGAAGATCTAAATGAAAAGCATTAGTGCCGCTTTTCTCCAAAATAGTGAAGGGTCCATATCGGATGGGCTTGAGTTTCTTGCCTTCACCCTTCAATCGTTTCTTGCTGATGTGAAGCCATACTTGGTCTCCAACCTGAAACTGATGATCAACCCTGTGCTTGTCATGCCGAGCTTTATAATGTGCTTGACTCTTCTCAAACTAGTCCCTAACTGCTTGGTGTATCTGTTGAATCCTTTGGATGAACTTGTGGTCTTTGTCCTCTGTTCGTTCTTCATTCACATCAACATCTCTCTCATACATCAAGTCCAAAGGAACCTTTGGTAGGTACCCAAAACATGTATCAAAAGGTGAAATCTGAGTGGATGAATGTAAAGATCGATTATAAGCATGTTGTACATAGGGTATTTGTTCATCCCATAACTTAGGCTGCTTGCTGCAATAGCCTCGAAGCAAAAGTACCACTGTTCTATTTACCACTTCTGTCTTTCCGTCGGTCTGTGGATGAAAAGAATGGTCCTCTTCAATTTGGTTCCCATCGTTGTCCACAAGCTAGTCTAAAAATAACTAAGGAATCGAGTATCTCGATCTGAGACAATGGACGTGGGTAATCCAAAGTGAACCCAAACTTGTTGAAAGAAGAGATTAGCAGTCTGCTCAGCAGTTATCTTCATTTTATATGCCATCAAGATACACATCTTGTTGAACCTATCCACTACGACATACAAATAATCATGACCCCCTTTGGTCATTGGTAAACCCCCTACAAAATCCATGGAAATGCTTTCCCATGGATGGGATGGAACAGGAAGTGGTGAGTATAGCCCCAATTTTCTATTAGTGGGCTTACAAGTAGAACACATCACACACCCCTTTAAATATTTAGTTACAATTTCTTTCATTTGAGGCCAATAACAAAACCCCTGCAAATGAGCCATAGTTTTTCCTACCCCAAAATGACCAGACACAAGAGAAGTATGAGCTTCTCGTATTACATGGACTCGTTCACTTGTAGGAATACATAGCTTCCCAAGATGATAGAGTAACATTCCCTGCATACAATAGTTCTCTACCTATGCACCATGGGTTAGCTTCTCATATACTTCTTTAAAATCTTCATCGATGGCATATTGCTCTAAATAGCTATCATGAGATAAAGAATTATTCTTCAATTTAATAGAAGCAACAATAGGAGGTTTATAAATCATATCGACTACCTTGTTACTTGTACCCTTCTTGTACTTGATTACCAAATGAATTTTTTGTAGAAAACCCATCCATTTGTAGTGTCGAGATTGTTGCAGTTTGGTTTGTGCCTAGAGATACTGTAAGGGATGGTGATCTATATGTATAATTGTTTCCTTCCCTAACAAGTAATGCTTCCATTTCTTTATGCTTTGATCTAATGCATACAACTCTTTATCATATGTAGGATAGTTAACAACAACTTGGTTAAAAGTGTCAGAGTGGTAACAGATAGGATTACGATATTGCATCAATACTGCACCCATGGCGTATCCACTGACATCTGTCTCGATCTGAATGGCTGTTGAAGATTTGGCAGTGCTAATACTGGTGTGGTTCCGATCTTCTCCTTCAAAACGTTGAAAGAGTTTTGTTTCTTTCCTTCCCACTAAAAAGTGTTCTTCACACTAGTTAAGGTATGCAAAGGAGTTTCTATAAAAGAGAATTTGGGAACGAATCTCCTCCAATATTGGACTGCACCCAAGAAGCTTCGAACTTCGGTCACACTCTTTGGCTTAGGCCATTTCACAATTACTTCAATTTTGGAAGGATCAATCTTCGATTGTCCTCATCCCACGATATGACCTAAGTACACAAGTGCAGTCTTGCCAAATTCACATTTAGACATTTTCACATACATCTTTTCCCTTTGCAAAGTATCCAATACCTGCTTCACATGCCTTACATGTTCATCCCAAGTCCCACTAAAAAAAATAATGTCATTTAGATATACAATCACAAAGTCATCTAGGAAAGTCCTGAATACATAATTCATCACATGCATGAAAGTTGTCAGAGCATTACAAAGCCCAAACGACATAACTAACCACTCAAACAATCCTTGTTTGGTTTTAAAGGTAGTCTTCCATGCATCTTGTTCTGCAACCCTGATTTGATGATATCCACTGCGCAAATCCAACTTAGTGAAATAAACAACATTCTTCAATTGATCAAGTAAATCATCTATGCAAGGAAGAGGGTATCAATTTTTCGCCATGATTTTATTCAAGGCCCAGTAATCAACACACATTCGCCATGTGCCATCTTTCTTTGGCACCATCACGATCGAAGAACCACAAGCAGATGCACTGGGCCTTATGACTCCTTGATCCAATAAGCCTTGTACCTGCTTCTTGATCTATGTCATCTCCACAACTGACATCCTGTATATGCCCACATTAGGAAGAGGAGAATCTTTTTGAAGATGTATCTCATGTTAAATTTCCCTCTTAGGAGGTAATCCATCTGGTTCCTTAAAAATATCATCATACTTAGAAACAATATCAATTAATTCCAGTTTATGAGATGAATCACATCATTGGAAAGCATCAGATGTCTCGACATCTTTCTCTTTAACGACCATGAGTACATATCTCTTATTAATGGTTATGAGTCTTTTCATTTGCCCTGCACTAACAAGTGTTGTATTTACCCTCATGCTGTGAGCTCTAACAATATATTCCACTCCCCCTTTTGTAAGGTGGTATTTGTTCTCATGATCAAAGAAGACTGATTTTCTATCATAAAGATAAGGACTTCCCAACACTATGCCACATATATCAAGTGGTACAACATCCAATTCCACTTCATCAATCAACTTGGAAGCAATAACAAATCTGACCCTACATTATTTGGTGACATTAAGTTTTTCTTTGTCACATACCCAACCAAGAGGGTAAGGCTTTGGGTGTGGTTTCATTACAAGACCCATCTTCTTGACAAGTGCTTCAGATATTAAGTTTACTTGGGAGCCTGGATCAAATAATGTACTTATCTTAGTATGTTTAGATACAACCCGTATATGAAATAACTCATTCCTCTTTCGTTCATCAATATAAGATTCATCAATGGAACTTGAACTACCATGATGAGAATATTTACCTTATACTCCAGTCGTTGTGATCTTTCCGTCATCTCCTGATTCAGAACCAAGATCTTGCTGCACTATAGCAACAGTCTTTGTCTTCCCCTTTCCACCGAACTGTTTTGGTTTCTTTTCTAGATGTAGTTTCCAACGATGTTCTTCATCGTGATCGCTCCTCTTGCAATGAGTGCAATATGGTTTTCCTCCTTCTCTCGTCACTGTAGTGGTCTTATTTCCCTTCCTTTTGAACTTCTTGAAAGTATTTTGTGGGAAATTGGAAGGTTTCTTCGTGGGATCTTCTTGAACATGTGTCCCCCTATTCTCAAGGTGAGTGGCGTGCAGACAAACTTCGTCAAGACTAGTGGGGTTAAAAAAGAGAAAAGTATGATGAATATAACCGTGAAGTGTGCCAATATACTTCATAAAAGTTTCATAAGAATCCAAAGAATATTCAATGCTAAAGCTTTCTTCCTAAATTCTTCTATGAAACTTTGTACAGTCTGACCTTTATTCTATCTCAAAGTTTTCCATTCCATCATCACTTTATGTGAATACCCTAATGGATAGAAATTTTTCCTTATCTCTGTTTTAAATTCCGATCATGAGGAAAGAATATTACCACACTTAGTTTTGTCATGTAGCTTGCTCTCCCACCATACAAGAGTGGTGCCTTCCAACCGAAGAGAATCCAGTTGCACTTTAACTTCCTCTTCATCAACATGCTGAACACGACAATATACTTCAACCTGTCAGATCCAATTGTCTAACTTTTCAGGATTACCATCTCCATTAAACATAGGTAAAGAAAACTTTACATCAAGCTTTAATAAAGGTTTTTTAAAAGAGGCTTTATGGTTAGAATGTTGAGAGTGATGAGAATGCTCAGAGGAAGAAGAACTAGAACTTGAAGGCGAAGATGGAGGCTCAGGAGGATCTCCTCCAGCCCCTTGATTTACCGAAGCATCATCATCAGGAGGTGCTTCCTTTTTCTTCCCTTTCTTCTTCATCCTCTTCTCGTAATCTCCATACATTCATTCGACCATTTCTGACATGCGATAAAAGACCATGTGAAATTTTTTCTCATGTTCATCACGCTTGTCCTCTTCTGTCATCTTCTTCCTTTGGGATGCACGACCAAATTCGGGATTAAATTTTTTAAGATTTCCTTCACCCTTCTTATTCTTGGCCCTAGTAAGAATTCATACTCAACAATTCAAGTCAAGGACGACTGCTCTGATACCAACATGATCCAGGATCTTTTCGTCGGGTGAATTATTAAAGCACTGTATTAAATGAGCATAAACTAAAGTACACCATAAAGAAGGAAATGATCAAAAGGAAAGAGACATAATCATGCAATATGAACACAAAGAACTTGATAATGGAGTTCGTCCCTAGTGGACTACGCCTCCGGGTCCTGCTCTCAAATGGGTAGGTCTTTTTATTAACTCCACAAAAGAATTGGGCAAAATACATAAGTATACCTCATTCTGGAGTTAATCCATAGAATCCTTGCTCAGATCAGAAAACTAACACCACTACTGCGTTCGTGGTGTCGTTTTACCTAAAAATGACTGTCTCCACGCCTCAATCCGAGTCAGACACTTTTAGGACCCCAAGACACCCCTCCCTTGGTTTTTGTGCCACTGCTCCTGTAATAAATGACTGGAATGTCTCGAAATCCATGCCAAAATCTAGAAAATCATGCCCAAATCTGTACTGTACGAATGCGCTCGATCTGCCTCCTTCATGCTCTTGTGTCCCAAATGCATTGCCTGAAACCCCCTTATATACAAAATATGGGCGGTTATGTCATAACTGAGGTTGTTGGCATGTTGGTTGGCATGGATAAACTTAGGACGTGGTTAGGCGAAGCTCCTAGGATTGAATCTTGTGAAATCCACTTTTTGGAAAATAGTTATAACAAATATGGGCACGCTCTGCTAAATCTGGCGGGCGACCACTTAAATGGCGGAAAGGTTAAATATAGTGGCAGACATATGCTAAATATAGTGGTCCGTTGGGTTAAGCCCCTAAGTGGGTGGAATACCATGTTCATATGGCGCTAGAGCATGTGAACAGGGGTTGGGTCGAAGGCTGAGCCCCTCCCTTTAGCGCCTTAGTTCAATGTTTAACCTTAAATCTAATTCTTATCACATTACAAACAAGCAACATTTTATGGTGTGTTGGTAGTGCGGATTTGTGGGGATTTTGGGCTAGTGAGAGGTCATGAGTTTGACTCTTGGGGAGTCATAAAATTTTTACCCAACAACCATTGGAGGGGTGCCATGTGGCACCATATAACTTGTCCAAGAAATGCCACTTGTCACCACATGATTCGCCCTTGAAACTAACACGTGTCATCACCTAACTTGCCCACGTGTCTTACATCCTTGCCATATCATCCCATGGAAAATCGTTTGTGCAACGTGTCACCCTTGTAGTGGTGCCACATGTCACTTTGACTTTTTGACTTTTGACCAAGTTTGACTGAACTTTGACCGCTTCTAACTTTTGATCCGTAACTCTGTTTGACGAGTCGTTTGCGTCAATAGAAAGATTGTGAAGCGCTCTTCGTGATTATGCCATTTTAATTGAGTTTTGGGAACTTTGAATTTTTTCCCTTTTGTTGTCTATTGAAGTCATTCTGAGCATTCTGATTTCCTTCTGTGTGTTCTGAGTTATTCTTAACCTTCTCTAGATACTTTGTGGATCACACCTTCCCACTAAGATATTTTTGGACCACCAAAAGCTTTCATCAATCAACTGGTAAATGAGGGAAGAGTTCTCTCACCTTATCCTTCTCAATCCACTTTGCCTTACTTGGATGTGTGCCCTTTAAGCCTACTCGAAAATAATCAACATCACCCCTGCGTGAAGTCCTCGTCCTTATGTCCAGGATGATATCTTCCTGTAACTCTTCCAAGTAATCAGGTGTAAACTCATCAACTGAATGTATTGAAACTTCCTCATCCTGATCCATGATCATGGGAGGTTCAAAAAGTTTCAAGTTATCTACATTCAAAACTAAGTAGATCTGCATATAAGGTGGAAGATCTAAATGAAAAGCATTAGTGTCGCTTTTCTCCAAAATAGTGAAGGGTCCATATCGGATGGGCTTGAGTTTCTTGCCTTCACCCTTCAATTGTTCCTCGCTGATGTGAAGCGATACCCGGTCTCCAACCTGGAATTGATGATCAACCATGTGCTTGTCATGCCGAGCTTTATAATGTGTTTGACTCTTCTCCAATTGTTCCTTGACTTCTTGGTGTATCTATTGAATCCTTTAGATGAACTTGTGGGCTCTGTCCTCTGTTCGTTCTTCATTCACATCAACATCTCTCTCATACATCAAGTCCAAAGGAACCTTTGGTAGGTACCCAAAACATGTATCAAAAGGTGAACTTTGAGTGGATGAATGTAAATTTCGATTATAAACATGTTGTACATAGGGTATTTGTTCATCCCATAACTTAGGATGCTTGTTGTAGTAGCCTCAAAGAAAAATTGCCACTGTTCTATTTACCACCTCTGTCTTTTCGTCGGTCTGTGGATGAAAACCAATGCTCCTCTTCAATTTGGTGTCCATTGTTGTCCACAAGCTAGTCCAAAAATACCTAAGGAATCGAGTATCTCAATCCAAGACAATGAACGTGGGTAATCCAAAGTGAACCCAAACATGTTGAAAGAAGAGATTAACAGTCTTCTCAGCAGTTATCTGCATTTTACATGCCATCAAGATACGCATCTTGTTGAACCTATCCACTACGACATACAAATAATCATGACCCCCTTTGGTCATTGGTAAACCCCCTACAAAATCCATGGAAATGCTTTCCCATGGATGGGATGGAACAGGAAGTGGTGAGTATAGCCCCAATTTTCTATTAGTGGGCTTACAAGTAGAACACATCACACACCCCTTTACATATTTAGTTACAGTTGCTTTCATTTGAGGCCAATAACAAAACCTCTGCAAATGAGCCATAGTTTTTCCTACCCCAAAATGACCAGACACAAGAGAAGTATGAGCTTCTCGTATTAAATGGACTCGTTCACTAGTAGGAATACATAGCTTCCCAAGATGATAGAGTAACTTTCCCTACATACAATAGTTCTCTACCTGTGCACCATGGGTTAGCTTCTCATATACTTCTTTAAAATCTTCATCGATGGCATATTGCTCTACATAGCTATCATGAAATAAAGAATTATCCTTCAGAATAATAGAAGCAATAATAGGATGTCTAGAAAGCATATTGGCTACCTTGTTACTTGTACCCTTCTTGTACTTGATTACCAAGTGAATTTTTTGTAGAAAACCCATCCATCTATAGTGTCGAGATTGTTGCAGTTTGGTTTGTGCTATCAAAAGATTGTGTAATTGCAAAGAATATTCTTATCCCCTTTTGTGGATAAAGATAAAATATATTTGTTATTGATTAAATCAATCCCCTTTGTGGATTGATCATGTCGGTCATTGTAATTGACCAAATCCCCTTTTGCGGATTAGTCAAACCCTAATTATAATAGGCTAAATAAGAAGTCGACCCCAGTATATATTAAAGAGGCCCCATAATATATTAAAGGTGGTTGTAACCACCCAGAAGAAGAAGTTGGCCTTGCCAGTGAAGAGACACTTCCACACGTGCCAAAATTGTATAAATAAGAGCAGCCAGTGCCTCATTTGAACACACACTCAGCTCACTCATCTAGTGCGCAAGTTTTGAAGGAAGCAGCAGTTGTCGGTTGCCGGAAGAAGGAAGAGAGAGAGTCATGTTGCTCAGTGTTGGATATTCTTTGTTGTTTGGTTCATTATCTTGGCATTGTATTGGCTATCTATATTAAGGAAGTTTTGTTGGGTTTTCTTCCCCTTGAGGGTTTCCCAAGATAAATGCTTGTGTACTCTTGTGATTGTGTTTCTCTCAGTGATCTTGTCTTTGCTATTGTTATCTAGTAAATTGAAAGTAACCTAATAATAGTAGAAACTTTAACATGGTATCAAAGCTAAGTTGAAGAGAGCATCTTTCATGGGAAAAAGAAAAACGTCATTGTTGTCATACATCAAAATTAGGGATTTTTATTGAAGAAGGTTTTTAGCCCCAAATCCATCTAGAAATGTGTGCCCTACCTCAAGGAACATTTTGGCATCTTCACCGCACATTTTCACTGGCTAGATCTCCCGAAAAGTGAAGCCCTAGTTTTCACAAAGTACCAGAAGTACCAAAAAACTAGAGTACCAGAAGTACTAGAAAACCAGAAGCACCAGTCCAGAAATCTGCAAATCAAGTTTGAAGGGGTAAAATTTGGATTTTCATAAATCTGACTGTACCAGCATACTCGCCTCAGTCCAGCGCATCTTTTGGTGAGTTCAGTTTTCAGATCCAAGAAATTTGATTTTTTTATTATTTCTATAGCCCGAAGGGCTAGGGTTTCTACTGCAAGAAAGAATGCCTACCAACATGAGGGTAGAAGATAGGCTGGAAGGATCTAGAAACTTCAAATCTTGGAAGCATAGGTTGCAGATGATTCTAGACTAGAATGATCTCCTAGAACATGTTACAGTGGGTGTACCAGAACCATATGAAGAAGAGAAAAAGACCAAACATAAGAAGAGTGAAAAGAAAGCAAAGAGAATCGTGTCAGATTCAGTGAAGGATCACTTGATCCCTCATATATCCGAACTACAGACAGCAAGGAAAATGTATGAAGCACTCAACAGGTTATATGAAAGCAAAGACATTAGCTGGAATCTTACCTTAAGAAATCAGCTTCGTAATATGAAGATGGACAACTCAGAATCTGTCACATCCTACCTTATGAGAGTTTCTCAGATCAGAGATCATCTTGTAGCTATTGGAGATGTCATTAGTGACAAGGAGCTTGTAACCACAACCCTAAATGGGTTTCCAACATTTTGGATTCCTTTTGTACAAGGAGTGTGTGCAAGAAGCAAGTTACCCAAGTTTGATAAGTTATGGGCAGAGTGCACACACGAAGAATCTAGACTTGTAGACCAACAGAAGAGATTAATTGTTGACGAAGAGGAAGCTCTTACAGTTCAAAAGAACAAAAGAAGTTCCTTCAGAAGGAACAATAAAGAAGCTAACTCTGTAAGAGTTCAAGACAATAAGAAAGATGTTTCAAAGATCAGATGCTACAACTGAAAAAAGTTGGGACACTTTTCCTATGACTATCCTCAAGGAAAAGGGAAAAGAAAGCATCAAGCACATGTGGCAGAGGAAGAGGAATCTCCTCCCTCAAAGAAAGCTTTAGCAGAAATTAAGGATTATGCACTGTAAGTTGAAGATAGTTGATTTGAAGAAAGATAGCAAATGGGGGAGTCTGTGGAGCCTCCCCACACAAAAACAAAAGATAAGTATTCATGTTTATTTCTAGTATCTTGTTTACTTCAATACTTTATCATTACAAGTTAGATTTTTGTGAGAATGTTAATTAATCTCATTTTACTTCAGTGTCTATGTAGAATTGTGAAGGAAGTATCAAAGAAGAGGATGAAGAAAGAGATAAAATATTTATTTCATGTATGATCACTCATGAGAGTGACAAAGAAATCATATTGTAAGTAAGTTTACAAGTCTCGGAAGAAAGAACTTATGCCGTGAATTGCAGAATTTAGACAACATGACAAGGATGTATGATATGGTGATAGTCAATGAAGACCAGACAATATCCGATATTCATATAGGAGCAGGAGGCTCCTAAAGATGCAGAGAAAAAATATTCAAGATGAAGAAAAAGATGGATACTCAGATATAGTGGATGAGATGCAGGTAACTATAGGTTGCTCCAGTACCGTTCTTATAGATGCAGAGGGAGCAAGATGATCCAATATGAAGACAGAAAGAAAGAAATATTCGAACTCAAGAAGGCACCCAGGATATTACAGAAGAAAACTTCAAGGATGATGACTATAATCTATTAGCTTGGTGCAAGAGGGAGCCATGTCTCCGAGTTCGAAATGAAGGATCGTGATTTGATGTAGTTAGAAAAGCAGATGGATGGTGCCCAGATATTTTGATCAAGATGAAAGATATCCAGTAGATGGATGGTGCCCAACATATGGGTACCATGGTATTATACCATTGAAATATTTTGGACCGTAAGAGATTCTTTTAGATCCCATAGCTTGACCTTCGTAGAGAAGGAAGAGACCTTCGTAGAGAAGGAATGAGCAATCCCACAGGTAGACCTTCGTAGAGAAGGGGAATAAGAAATTTTCCAAGGTTGGCCTCTGTCCAAGTGTTGAGTTTTGGATACTCTAGGGACATGCTAGAATACCCTCGTAGAGAGGGGTGTGACCACCCATGTAGAGAGGAATGTGAATTTTTCTCCAAGGGGCAGCGGGCAGATACTCTCCTCTAGCCAAGGATTGAGTAGCCTGGAACACAAACCTTGACCATGTGGAATGGTTAGTTGGATATTGAGGTTTGTGTTGTGATCATGCGCAAATCATGGAAAGGGAGTCTAGTCTTGCCCAGGCTAGCATCTTAGCTTCTCTAGTTCATGTGGGATGACTAGGAGTGAAGCTATGGTAGTAGTCCTCCCCAGTGGATGGGTGAGATAAATGACTACAAGAGAAGGGAGAACATAAAAGGAATGGAAAAACTAATAGGACATCTTCTATGTGAAGATAAGATATCTTCTGTGTGAAGATAAGAAAGAAGTATCTTCTGTGTGAAGACGAAAGAAAGAAAGAGTATCTTCTGCGCGAAGATAAAGAGAACAAAACTTTCTATGATTTATAGATATGCCAGTCAGTGATCATGATGCTAGATGACCAAGTGGAAGATATTGATGCCTTCTATTATCCAGTTGATGATGTTACCCAGTTGATGATGTTGCCCAACTGATGATGCTATCCAGTGGATGCCACTACCTAGTTGATGTTGACATCCGGTGACCTGTCAAAAGATAAAGAATATCCTTCTTGTTAAGAGGGAGTGTTAAAATATTGTGTAACTGCAAAGAATATTCTTATCCCCTTTTGTGG
>ML779170.1:287344-304053 GCA_009831015.1 Picea engelmannii
TACTACTGGCAGGACAAATCTGGCTGAGAAGAAGAAGATGGGTCCTCCAGGACCATGCTCAGGTCGCTCCTGCTCTCGGTACTCCATGTCTAGGACCATGTGGGCCTCGAGACATGATCTCCTAGTTATCCCTAGATATCGGGCATAACATGATAGTTATCAACAACTTGGTTAAAAGTCTCAGAGTGGTAACAGATAGGATTACGATATTACATCAATACTACACCCATGGCATATATGTTGGCATCTATCTCGATCTGAACGGCTGTTGAAGATTTGGCAGTGCTAATACTGGTGCGGTACCGATCTTCTCCTTCAAAATGTTGAAAGATTTGTGTTGCTTTCTTTCCCACTAAAAAGTGTTCTTCACACTAGTTAAGGTATGCAAAGGAGTTTCTATAAAAGAGAAGTTGGGAATGAATCTCCTCCAATATTGGACTACACCCAAGAAGCTTTGAACTTCGGTCACACTCTTTGGCTCAGACTATTTCACAATTACTTCAATTTTGGAAGGATCAATCTTCAATTGTCCTCATCCCACGATATGACCTAAGTACACAAGTGCAGTCTTGCCAAATTCACATTTAGACATTTTCACATACATCTTTTCCCTTTGCAAAGTATCCAATACCGGCTTCACATGCCTTACATGTTCATCCCAAGTCCCACTAAAAAAGTAATGTAATTTAGATACACAATGACAAAGTCATCCAGGAAAGTACCGAATACATCATTCATCACATGCATGAAAGTTGTCAGAGCATTACAAAGCCCAAATGACATAACTAACCACTCAAACATTCCTTGTTTGGTTTGAAAGGCATTGTTCCATGCATCTTGTTCTGCAACCCTGATTTGATGATATCCACTACGCAAATCCAACTTAGTGAAATAAACAACATTCTTCAATTGATCAAGTAAATCATCTATGCGAGGAAGAGGGTATTGATTTTTCGCCATGATTTTATTCAAGGCCTGGTAATCGAAGAACCACAAGGAGATGAAATGGGCATGATGACTCCTTGATCCAATACGCCCTGTACCTGCTTCTTGATCTCTTTCATCTCCACAACTGACATCCTATACATGCCCACATTATGAAGAGGAAAATCTTGTTGAAGATGTATCTCATGTTGGATTTCCCTCTTAGGAGGTAATCCATCTGGTTCCTGAAAAATATCATCATACTTAGAAACAATATCAATTAATTCCTTTTTATGAGATGGATCACATCCTTGGAAAGCATCGGATGTCCCGACATATTTCTCTTTAACGACCATGAGTACATATCTCTTATTAGTGGTTATGAGTCTTTTCATTTTCCCTGCACTAACAAGTGTTGTATTTACCCTCATGTTGTGAGCTCTAACAATATATTCCACTCCCCTTTTTGTAAGGTGGTATTTGTTCTTATGACGAAATAAGTCTATTTTTCTATCATAAAGATAACGACTTCCCAACACTATGCCACATATATCAAGTGGTACAACATCCAATTCCACTTCATCAATCAACTTGGAAGCAATAGCAAATCTGACCCTACATTGTTTGGTGACATTAAGTTTTTCTTTGTCACATACCCAACCAAGAGGGTAAGGCTTTGGATGTGGTTTCATTACAAGACCCATCTTCTTGACAAGTGCTTCAGATATTAAGTTTATTTGGGAACCCGGATCAAATAATGTACTTATTTAGTATGTTTAGATACAACCCATATATGAAATAACTCATTCCTCTTTCGTTCATCAATATAAGATTCATCAATGGAAGTTGAACTAGCATGATGAGAATGTTTACCTTGTACTCCAGCCACTGTGATCTTTCCTTCATCTCCTGATTCAGAACCAAGATCTTGTTGTAGAAGCCACAGTCTTTGTCTTCCCCTTTCCACCGGACTGTTTCGGTTTCTTTTCCGGATGTAGTTTCCAACGATGTTCTTCATCGTGACCACTCCTCTTGCAATGAGTGCAAGATGGTTTTCCTCCTTCTCTCATCACTGAAGTGGTCTTCTTTTCCTTCCTTTTGAACTTCTTGAAAGTATTTTGTGGGAAATTGGAAGGTATCTTCGTGGGATCTTCTTGAACATGTTTCCCCCTATTCTCAAGGTGAGTGGCTTGCACAGAAACTTCGTCAAGACTAGTGGGGTTAAACAAGAGAAAAGTATGATGAATATAACTGTGAAATGTGCCAATATACTTCATTAAAGTTTCATAAGAATCCAAAGAAATATTCAATGCTAAAGCTTTCTTCCTAAATTCTTTTGTGAAACTTTGTACAGTTTGACCTTTACTCTGTCTCAAAGTTTTCCATTCCATCATCGCTTTATGTAAATACCCTAATGGATAGAAATGCTTCCTTATCTCTGTTTTAAATTCTGACCATGAGGAAAGAATATTACCACACTTAGTTTTGTCATGTAGCTTTCTCTCCCACCATACGAGAGTGGTGCCTTCCAACCGAAGAGAATCCAGTTGCACTTTAACTTCCTCTTCGTCAACATGCTGAAAACGACAAAATACTTCAACCTGTCGGATCCAATTGTCTAACTTTTCAGGATTAGCATCTCCATTAAAAATAGGTAAAGCAAACTTTACATCAAGCTTTAATAAAGGTTTTTTAAAAGAGACTTTATGGTTAGAATGTTGAGAGTGATGAGAATGCTCAGAGGAAGAAGAACTAGAACTTGAAGGTGAAGATGGAGGCTCAGGAGGATCTCCTCCAGCCCCTTGATTTACCGAAGCATCATCATCGGGAGGTGCTTCCTTTTTCTTCCCTTTCTTCTTCATCCTCTTCTCGTAATCTCCATACATTCGTTCAACCATTTCTGACATGCGATAAAAGACCATGTGAAAGTTTTTCTCATGTTCATCACACTTGTCCTCTTCTACCATCTTCTTCCTTCGAGATGCACGACCAAATTTGGGATTGAAATTCTTAAGAGTTCCTTCACCCTGCTTATTCTTGGCCCTAGTAAGAATTCATACTCAACAATTCAAGTCAAAGACGACTGCTCTGATACCAACATGATCCATGATATTTTCGTCGGGTGACTTATTAAAGAACTGCATTAAATGAGCATAAACTAAAGTACACCATAAAGAAGGAAAAGCTCAAAAGGAAAGAGACATAATCATGCAATATGAACACAAAGAACTTGATAACTGAGTTCATCCCTGGTGGGCTATGTCTCTGGGTCCTGCTCTCAAATGGGTAGGTCTTTTTATTAACTCCACAAAAGAATTGGGCAAAATACATAAGTATACCTCAGTCTGGAGTTAATCCATGGAAGCCTTGCTCAAATCAGAAAGCTAACACCGCCACTGCGTTCGTGGCGTCGTTTTACCTCAAAATTATTGTCTCCATGCCTCAATATGAGTCAGACACTTTCAGGCCCCTAAGACACCATTGCCTCGGTTTCCATGCCACTGCTCTTGCAATAAATGACTGGACTGTCTCAAAATCTGTGCCAAAATCTAGAAAACTGCACCCAAATCCATACTATATGAATGCACTCGGTCTGCCTCCTTCATGTTCTTGTGTCCTGAATGCATTGCCCGAAACCCCCTTATATAAAAAATCTAGGTGGTTATGTCATAACTGAGGTTGTTGGCATGTTGGTTGGTGTGGATAAACTTAGGACGCGGTTAGGCAAAGGTCCCGGGATCGAATCCCGTGGACTCCCTTTTTTGGCAAATAGTTATAACAAATATGGGCGCACTCCACTAAATCTGGTGGGTGGCCTCTGAAATGGCAAAAAATGTTAATTATAGTGGCGTACATATGCTAAATATAGTGGTATGTTGGGTTAAGCCCCTAAGTGGGTGGAAGACCATGGTTGTATGGCGCTAGAGCATGTGAATAGGGGTTGGGCCAAAGGCCTAGCCCCTCCCTTTGGCGCCTTAGTTCAAAGTTTAACCTTAAATCTAATTCTTATCACATTACAAACAAGCAACATTATATGGTGTGTTGGTAGTGCGGATTTGTGGGGATTTTGGGCTAGTGAGAGTTCATGAGTTTGACTCTTCGGGAGTCATAAAACTTTAACCCAACAACCATTAGAGGGGTTCCATGTGGCATCCCATGACTGGGCCACGTGGCACCATATAACTTATCCAAGAAATGCCACTTGTCACCACATGATTCACCCATGAAACTAACACGTGTCATCACCTAACTTGCCCACGTGTCTGCCATCCTTGCCACATCATCCCATGCCAACTCAGTTGTGCCACGTGTCACCTGTGTAGTGGTGCCACATGTCACTTTGAATTTTTGACTTTTGACTAAGTTTGACTGAACTTTGACCCCTTATCACTTTTGATCTGTAACTCTGTTTGACGAGCGGTTTGTGTCGTTAGAAATCTTGCGACTCACTCTTCGTGATTATGACCTTTTCACTAAGTTTTGGGAAATTTGAATTTTTTCCCTTTTGTTGTCTGTTGAAGTCATTCTTAGCGTTTTGATTTCCTTCTGCGTGTTCTGAGTTATTTTTAACCTTCGTTGGATCCTTTTTGGATCACACCTCCCCTTAGACTGCGAAAAACTGCATAAAACAACAAGCAATTCTTGCTGGAAAATGCTAAAGATCGCTTAAAACAAGTTAGTTTTGGGTTAGTATATAAACAAAAAAAATTATGTACAAAATCTGAACTTGGAAATTGATTTGAAAGCAATATTTAGATGATTATATATGAAAAAAATAAGTAAATAAGAGCTAAAAACTATATCAGAAATATTTGTGAATAGAGTTGAAGCTTTTGGAGTCCACTCTTCCAAGCTTTGGTAACCTGCAACTAGTAAACCTTTGCTACACAATGAGGCAAGAAAGTGAGTCCTTCAAAATGGTTCACAAAATACTTTGTGATCTCAAAGAAAATCCACTCACATAAACCTACAACAATACTAATATAGATTTATCCCCAACAAAATACTTTGATTGGGGTTTTTCAAGTAAAACAATGTGAGCTAGATAAACATAAAATGCAGAAATGTTACCTCACAAGAACACCAAACAAGAGAGGAAAGAGTACTCTAATAGAACACCAAGAGAACACCACAAGGACACCAAGAGTTCCTCCAAAGCTTCACTTCTATTACTGAAAAGAGTGGCAACAATATGGCAATAATATTAGAAGAGAGAAAATGCGGGAAGAGCAAGAGAGAGTGAGGAGAAAATTGGGCAGCATGGATTTTCTCTGAAATTAGATATAAAAATGAGTAGAGGATGGTTTATTTTAAGGGAGATATGGAGAGGAGACCCCCTTGTATTCTCTCCAAGTGTCACTTCCAAAAGAGGGAGGCTCACTCAAGGGGAGGGCACCATGAGAAAGGGGAACTCCCATTAGGAGAGGAAACTCAAAAATGGGGGAAGAAACCCCCTCTCCTAAGTTTAAACCTCTCTCTAAAGCCCCAAGGGGTCACCCGAGGTGTGTAATGGGTGCCCCACGTGGTCCCCATCACCAAATGCTTATTACATATAAATGACTTAGGAAACAAATTTTTCCCCTTTTCTCATGACTTTAGACTCATTTACAAAATTTGGTAACTTTAATTTAGCCAATTATTTGTTGATTTTTTACTGACTTGGACTCCTCATGGACATTGACCTAGCAAAACTTGTTAAATTGAGCTGAAACTTGGTTCAAGGGTGTAAGGGATTATAATACATTTTATTTGAGTACCTATACCCCTATAAAAAATCCCCAAGGAGTAAATTTTTACATTTTACATAAAAAATAACTAAAAATTTCCAATTTACGGGAAATTTTAATTATTAAAAAATCCTATCGAAACTTAACGGAATTCCACAAGACTCTAGGAGATGTCTAACATGGTCATATACAGAAATTTCATCCCTTAGCTACCTACTGGGCTCGATCATTAGAGTGTCTTTCACCACTATGGAGGAAATTTGAGTGAAAAACTCAAGTATTTAAATCACTGAGAAAGGAAAATTAATTACCTAAGGAAAAAAAACACTCGATGAAAGGAATTCCCTAATGATAAAGTCCTAGGCAAATAAATTACAAGATTCAACCCATGCTACCAAGTTACATTTCAAAAATATCCCACGCAGGGGAGGGGACATTCCGTGGAGAGAGAAAGAAATTATGGTGGTAGAATTGCCCTACTGAGCCATAGGTCTTCAAACTTATCATACCATAAGGTGAATATCTTCATGATACATGATGTTGACACCTCGTTGAAATAGGTGGTCAACGAGCCTTATTAGCGGTCATTTCACATTCAACAAGGTTGATCATCATTGGTCCTTGATCGAATGATATGTGTTAGTGTTTGACTTTAGTACATATTTCACAGTGATAGGTTGTGCTCATACCTTAGGGACCATTGGCACTATTGGTGGGTTCCTTCATGCTTGGTAGGTGTTTACATTATTGACATCTGACTAAGTGACTCTCTCCCATGTGTCGACTTCAACACATTTTCCACAGGGAGGAGTGTACATGGTAGGTGGTAGCAGGTAGTAGATTTGGATGATACCCCTTTCTTTAGCTTCTCATCATGAGGACCATATGTATTTTTTGACTACAATTCCCACTTGATAGGATTTTTTTGTTACAGGTTAGCATGACAGGTATATGGGTCTATTGGTATGTTTTTCTATTTTTCTCACAAATCATTATTCATAGTTTTTAGACACAGAGATTTGTAGGTTCTAGACATCCCACAAGGGGATCCCATCCCCTTGAGTCACCATTGTTAACCCTTGAATTTTCCCACTTGAAAATCTTGAGGGTTAAGAGGCAACATGACTTATTTGGCTAGAATTCAGATATTTTTACCAAAGATAACTTGGTATGAACCAAGGTTGGTTCCCATATGAGTGTATGTACATTATTGGTTTAGTAGTGTTCTTTGTTTCAAAGGTAGAAGTTCGCACAGGTCTTCATGGATAAAGAGAGATGTCTATTTTTGGCATATTTCCTACTTTTTAAGAGACAAAGATCGAAGGTCTGCATGGCAATTTTGATTCCAATGAGCCTTTTCAGGATGACATCAGAGCATACTATTTTTAGCAGTTGGAGTTCCAGGCCTTAGATTATGATTTTGATCATATTTTTGGATTCCCCACTAAAAATAAAATTCGACAAGTATATTTTCATTGACAAGTGACAAGATTCTAGTTTTAGCATTGTATATTTTTAGCAAGGCTATATATAGTAGATGTGGTCGCCATATAGGGTGACATGTGGCAATTTCAGGTCCCGACATTTGGTAACTTCAGAGTGTGACATGTGGGACATACATGCGTTAAGATATTAGGCACTTTGCTTGAGGGCGTGTGGCACATTAATTAGAGATGAGTTGACACACATGATAAGTTTACTTATTTTAGTTGACTGAATATAAACTTTCCCTCTCTTACACTTAACACGTTTTTTCCTCACCCTTATCCCTATTTTTCTTCATGTATCCCTATTATCTAGTGCCAATTCCCTATTTTCCCTCATGTATCCCTATTATCTATCACATCTCCCTATTTTTTTTAGCATCTTCCTATTTCATAGCACATAACTCCTTTTTCCTCCACTTAATCCCCTTTTTCCTTCACGCCATCATTCATCTCTATTTTCCACATGTGCATGTCTCTCCTTCTTCCATGTGCATTTTCTCCCTTTTCCATACGTTTACTTTCCTTTTCCTCCCACGTGCATGTGTTCTTTAAACTCCTGCACATTCATATCATATATCCCTATTTTAACGCATGTTATCCTCCCTTTTTCTCCAATTCATGCATTCTCTTTTATTTAATGTGCATACGTCTTACACTTAACTCCTTATTTAGCACCCATCTCCTTTATTACTCCCCAATAATTCCTTTCCTTATGTGCATGAATGATGCCTCTTTCACTCATGTGCATCCCTCTTCTCATGTGCTAATCCCACACGTCCTATCATCTTCCATGCCTAAACTACATCTTCTCACATGCATTAACTCTTCCTCTCTGTATCAATGTGGGTTACTTCTTCTACTGTGCATATCCACTTATTACTCTATCTTTCTACCACTTATTTATTCCTTTGGATTATATCCTCTTTCCTCAGTGCTTGTGATACACCTTTCTTCTTTTTAGCTCACGCACATCCACATAAGGCGCATGGACCTTTCTTCTTATTCCCCACCCTTTTCCTTAGTTATCTTTAGTTAACACAAAGTATATACATGATTTATGTCCATCATCTCAACAATTATACTTGGAACGTAGGTTTACTTTACCTCACTCTTTATTTAATGTACCTTGCATGAGGAAAGGGTATTTTTGGGGATGAGCGCATTCTTGGTCTATACATTGATGGTTTCTCCATTGATATTGGGTCGGTTTTTTTCAGCAGCAATAACAATCTCGCTCTTCCATTCTTCCTTCTTCTTTATAACTTCTAGTATTTGTATAAGGATCATTACTCTACCAGTTCTTTTACTTGTGTTTTGTGGTGCAATCAACTGTCATATTTCTTGGTATTGTAATTGTTTTTTATGCATTATTATAAGTTCTAGTCTATTATTGTGGTGTTTTAGCCTTGTAATAGTGCTTTTTTTTCTCTTTTTACATACATTTAAATGTAACACCATAAGGTTTTCTTCCAATCAAATTTAACATTACATTACTTACCCCTTTTGGTTGTCTAATCGCAGCCAAAAGGTATCTTTCTTGCTACTTTTTTCTGGTTTATATTGCAGATTTGCATGTCTAAAACAACAGGAAGAGAACCTAGGGNGTTGTTACACACCTATTCGTCACACTTAAGTGAGGGAGTGTTTGGCATGATCCCTAGACAAGTTGGGGGAGAAATTTATCATATGAAGGTGAAAATACTATGTGCACAAGTATTATTCATTTTTATTGAAAAAAGGAAATTAATTTAGTGTGAGAATCCACCTCACATCTAGTTTCCTACTCTCAAGGAGAAGTTGAGAGTCTCATGGACGGTTGAGAGAAGGTATTGTTATATTCCTTGCAGACTTTATTCATCACGATAGGAGCTTGGAAAACAAGGCTAAAGACTGAAGAACAACGAGGACAACCGTCGAAAAAGGAGTAAGTCACACTTCTTTCTTCTATATTCTCTACCCATAGACATATATAATAGATCTAAAGGAATGCTAGTGTCCACTTGTTTATTTTTTTGTCAGAAAATAAGGGTCTAGATATCCAAGGGAGATTTCACATGTCAGCAGGAGAAATATTATGTAACACAAAATTGGCGACTCCATTGGGGAGAACACCATGTTCTTCTCGGTTTGTCTTTTATCTTTTCTTTACTCTTGATTTTGTTTGTTTCTCTAAATATTTCATTCTCCTTAGCAATCTTTAGGAAGCTTAGTTAGTCAAGCATTGCACTTTTGCATCATTCTAGGAAAAATTTGGTGTTGTTTCAACCATTTCCAGGGATCAACGCTCCCCCATAGCGACCCACAAAGCATTGAAAACAATTATCAACACTCCTTGCTAGTGTCTTGAGGAGTGTTGAAACATGTTCAACGCCATGTCTTCCTCCTTACATGAGTGTTGATCTCCTTCCTGGGCTAGTTTGGAGCTTATTTTGCCTATGTTTTTTCATACTTTTAGCTCGGATCTTTGCATTAAAGTATTTTATGCTTATTCTTGTCTTTAATTGATTGCACTTAGGTAATTAGGTGATCTAATTTTCTATTTTGAGTTTCTATTTCTTTTGAAGTTGCCAAAGTGTGCATTTCTACTTTAGGCTAATTTAATCATTTTGCTTGCGTACATGTCACTGCCAATTTGAAATCTTGATTATGATAACTTTCAAGTGCCTTGTTTTTCTTTTTGGAATATAAGATTTGGATTTAGGGATTGAAACTCATCATGTTAAGCATTTTATTTTAGTTCTCTTTCCTTAGGTTAACCTTGATCCTATTTGATTTCAGAACTCATTCGTCTTATCACATTTTTACGTCGATTTTCAATTGCTCATTGATTGGATTTCACATCTTTTAGAAGAGTTTTTTTTTTATTGAATTTTGATTTGTTTTGCGAACATTAGAAAGTTTAGATTTATTGTTTGCAAAAGACAAGAATTGAAAGAATCTTTGTTATGTTCTTTTCAGTCTTATCCATTTGATTGCATGTTTCTTTTATTCATTTTCTTTTGTTTGGGAATCTTTGCAAGTGTCATTGAATCTTTTCTTTTTGAAAGTGCAAACAAAAGAGATTAGATTTTGAAGTTTTTCATATAATTTGGAAATTTTAAAGGAAAGAAAATGAAAGGTCTTGCATTCAACTTTTTGGGGTTTTGTTTTGGCACATGTTTTAAAGTTAAGTTTGTCTTCATTTGGGATTTCAGAAATATTGATTGGATAGTTTGGCATTTAAGTGAAAATTGCATGGTATTGGGTGTTTATTTCTATTAAGAAAAAATAACTCTTCTCCTTCTCGTAGATAGAATTCGTCGAAAAGGAATGTTTGCATTTCATTCTTTTTGCATTCTATTGGAGTTGTGTCTCATCACATCATTAGTTTCACTTGCATATGCCCTTATGAGTAAGAACAACCATTAATAATCAACCAACATGCTAATAAAATCAATTAAACATCTTTGATTTATAGCACACCAATAATAGTCTAAGGATAGGGTCTTTGAATTAGGGTGAAGTGAGTTAATCATCCAAGCTACTAAACAAGTTTGTAGAACACTAGAGAGTGGAAAAATCCAATGGTCGTATAGGAACAGATGGGAACCCCCTCTAACACATGGGATAAACACGAGGTCATATGCGGAAGAGCAGTGAAGATTACCCCTCCAAAGCTTGACCAATCGTAGTGAAAAGCGCATATATTGGGGTTCTTCTTGAATTGTTACTGGTTCATTTGGTCTCGGTGCTTCGTGAATCTAGAATCCATTCAAGGTCCTCAAGATTTTTGCTAATCCACTTGTCTTAAGTCCTCTAGAAGAGCTTCATAATTTTTTATCCTACCCATACGTTTGGTTCCAACTGTCGATTGTACCCCCCAAAGGCTGACTGCGAGTTGGTAACTCTAATGACCTTTCATAGGTATCTACAGAGGTGAGTGTGGGGGGATTCCCATGGTACCTAAGGCAGACATCGTATCACACTTTCAATACCCTTGGAGGGAGATCTCGCAAAACGAGAGTTTCTTACACCGAGAAGGGATGTTACGTGGAGGTCTTGGTAACAACTTCTCATATCTTCGGTGACAGTTTGATATCTCGTCTCTGGAAGATCCTTTACCTACTATTTGTTTGGTTTATTATCTTTATATTTTTCAAGGGTGTGTTCTTTTAACATTCGTAGCTAACCCTAGGTTGAATCTATGTCTATAGCAACAGCTCTAGAGCTTGCCAATCAAGGAACCCCTTTTCAAGGGGACCTTGGTCCTTTTCCTAGGTTTGGGAATATTGGTCCTCCTTACATTACTACTTTGAGTTTTCTGGGGTTCACTATAGGGTTACCGATATGGTTGTTTTCCACTCCGGTGATCCCGAATTGTCCTGGTGCTTCGAATCCAAACCCTCCATCCAAATAAAATCAACCTAATGTTGACTATTTTCCTTCTTCATTCATTCTGTCTTCTTCCCTTTATTCTTCTTCTCTTGGTGAAAGTATTAATAGTAGTAACCATGAGGCTTAGAAGAAGAAGAAAAAGAAGAACAAGAAGAAGAAAAATAAGAAAGGGGGAAATCATCTAATCATTGTTAATCATGCTGGGAGTGTTGATGATATTGAAAAGACTACCAAAGCATGTTCCAAGCCCAAATTCCCTTGCATGCTTTGTAAGGGTGACCACCTTCTTAAGGATTGCCCTGGTATTCCAAAGGTTTTATAAGTGTGGTCTCAGGGTTCTCAACAACCCATGTCACCAACTATTGCAGGTCATGTTGGTGACAACCCATCAACCAATAATCATCAGGTTGGGGGGGAAAAGGGTCAAGTCAATATTCCTTGCTTGTTATGCAGAGAAATGCATCGCACTTACCTTTTCTCTCACATGGATGAAGCTTCAAAATTGTTCAAAGACATTGTTGTTTCCTAACAACAACCTCCAGTTGCTTCCCATGAGCCTTCTTTCAACCAACCATTGGTTGATGAATTGTTCAGTTCAATTCCATCCTCGATCGAACCTACTCTTCCTTTGGAGAGCGAAGTTAATGAAGTGGTCAATTAGATTCAATCTTCAGCCAATTAAGGTTGCTTCTCATCGTAAAATGGCCTACTTGTGGGCGATAATCATGATACCAACTACCACCTATCTGTATAGGGAGCATAGAGCTCTTCATTAGTGTTAAGAGGAAGGCTATGGTATAGAAGTTCATTCGTCCATGCTCCCACCCAGAAGAGAGAATTTGGTCTAATGTCCTTGCCCAAAGAAATGGAAAAGAATGGTAAATAACATAAATATTAAATAATATAAAAAATAATGTAAATGAGAGGAAAAGGGAAAGAATAGATATCATAAAATAATATATCAAGAATCAACTTAAATCCATATATCCATGTGTTAAGAGATATTAAATCTAGAGAGATTACCATACCAATCAACTTGTTTACATTTTTTTTTCATCTATAAAATAAAATTTTATTATTTTTGAAGGAAAAAAAATGAAAGAAAGTGTAAATCATAAAAATTATTGTAATTAAATGCTATATAAACATTAAGATTTGTTTGTCAATTCTTGCTAGCTCAATCAATTAAGGTGTGGGTTTCGTTTTCTAAGCGACCCAAGTTCAATACCCTCACGATATGTTTATTCGGGAAGAGACACCCAAAAATCCAACTATGTTAAGGGTTGGTGCGGCCTAGTGCGATCCCCGGGTGGTTTTGAAGGCTTAGATGCCCCTGGGTTGTGGTTTCTTAACGAATGGTTGAAATGTTGGCCCCGAAAGTGATGGACTTATACTTTTCATAATTTATGATTTTTATCCAATAAATACAATAAACAAAATTCCAAATTACATGAATTATCATCATTGTAACACAAATTAAAGTGAAATAAATAAAATAGTCCATAAAAGTTAGAAAAAAGAAGAAATGTGAAATAGTAAGATAAGAAAAAAATTAAAATAAAATTAAGAAGAAGAAAATGATAAAAAAAAAAAAAACGTAATTATTAATGCTTTTACCATGATCACAATAATTATAATACAAAATTAATCTAAAATGGCAAAAGAGATTTAGGGAAAAAATAAAAATAAATATAGTAAATAGTAAATCCAAGCTATTACTCTTGCAAAAATTATTATTAAATTGAATTATGCTTGGAATAATGACACCTTAAGGGTTTATCTAACTATGTTGTTCCACACGATTCTAGGCCATCGTTCATGTTGCAAAGGATAATTTTGAAGGAATTTCTCTAGTGATCGAATATTTGCATTAGTCCTTCCTCGATATGTACAAGTGTGTCTTGCGTTTACTATCAAGAGGTTGTACCTGTAATAACCAAACACTTCCATCTCCGACGATGAATATTGATGAATCCAGTCTTCGCACTTGGGTAAGAGAGATCCCTCTCCTTATTCATTCATCTAGGTTCTAGATCAAGGCTATTTATTTCTATCTGAAAGGGTATGCATGTGTATCATATGGGATGGTAAGGCCAAGAGCAACCCCTGATCGTTCATGCATGTAAGTGAGGAGGTGGGTAATGGACTCATCGGGGTTTAGAACTCAAGCCCAATGGTTGGGCATGAGTTCCCACATTACATCAATGGTGATTCATGATATACTCTCTTTTCAACCAAGCCACTTCAATGACCAGAGTGCTTATGTTCGTCATTTCACTACCCTCATGGACTCAAATATTAGGCCCAATTCTGGCGATTCAGGGCCCTCCCCTTTTGATTTACATAGCCTACATACTCGTATTCCATGTTCACCTTTATCGATCAAACAAATGAAGTGTCATCTCTCTCCCAAACGACCATGTAATAACTAGAAACGTCACTTAGTAGAACAAAAGTGCTACTCCTACAAGCGAGAAATCCTCCATCCAGATAAAGGGGATGTCAAGTGCTAGATGAAGAAAGACTTCAAAATCAAACAATGGCCCTCCAAATCTCATTTTCTTCCTTCTTTTTCCCCAGCCCCATAAGGACAATATTACATTGAAACTGAAATTGGAGTTTGAATAACCAACCTCTTCTCTAAATAGATGAATATTAGGCTTGTTGTTGCAGGACAAAGAAGAATGTTGGTGTGAAATTATGTGGCTTGGGAATAGCACTCTAGTGGGAATATAAAAATTAAAGACAACCAGGTTATAGTTAGTTACCTTCAAGTGAAAAACTACCCTCTTAGCAAATAGGAATAACCACTCTTAGCACACAAGAAGACCCTCTTAATCAAGCTTGGAATTCGACGCCCCACATGACGTTTTTTTCATTATAAGATGTATTTGACAGGTAGATACTAAATCTACACGCCAATATTTACCTACATGTAAAATTTGAACCCGTCATAATTTCTAGTAGGTACTTAGCTTACTTAAGCTCTATTGTATAACCTACAGGACTTGACAAAGGTTCAGACTTGACAAAGGTTCAGACTTGACATTCGTTAGAAGAGTAAATGAAACAGTAAATGAGATTTGATGCTGCCCATAGGTTTCTCCTTTGATTGCAAGCTCTAAAAGGTAGGCTTGAAATGATATTTCTCTTTCATTTTAAGAGATGTATCTTATTTTTATATTTTTTTCATTAAGAGGTTTTTGTTACAAATTTTTGTATATTAGAGGGAAAAAATGAATGTGCTTAAAACTTAAAATGACGGGTAAAAAAACAAATATTTATCATCAAATTTTCACTTGACATGTAAAGTAAATTTGAAATTCCAAACCTACTCATAATAACCCGAGACAAAAAATGGTGAGTTCCACCATGTGTGTTAATTAGATTTTTTTTTAATGACAACGTTAAAACCATCTACTATGGTTTGTATTGATAATGTAAGGAGATAGGAGATTGCATATTGATTTTGTATATGGTTATGGTGTGGTTTTGACCTCTTCAAAAGGAAATGATAATTCTTAAGATGTGTTAGTAGACATGTTTTTTTTATTATGGCGTAGTGTAGTAGGATTTTGGAAATGAATAGATTTGAGAGTTAGAAAGTCGTAGTTGAAAATCATCATTTTATTGTTATTAATTACAATACTTTTTCTATAATAGATGTGGTAATTTTGTGTTCATATTGGCACATTGAATTGCTACAGAAAACTCGAAAGAAATGGCTACATTCATTGGGAGGTTGGGAGTCCCCAAAAACAATTTATTCTTTCACGACCAAGCAAAAAGGAGAAATGGCGCCCTCAAAATTCTTTTTGGTTTTGTGGAGGTCTAGCTAGAACAATCACAACTACTTTCTCTTCTAAGAATGCATCTTTCCAGAACAATGAAAGTGCATCTGAAGCAAGTAATAAGAGTTCAGGTGATTGTCATGCCTTTTGGAATAAGACCGGTACCTACCTTTTTGCAATAGAGCAGGGTTGGCTTGAAGCGAGAAGAACACTTACCATGGTACCTAAATGCAATGGAGAAATATAGATCACTTTCGCAGGCACTTATAAAAGGGATTGGAAACTAGATTGAATTGATTCCTCTTATATTCAAAAGCATCGAATTGAATCACCTGGAGCTGAGCCAGAAATGCATAGTGCTTGCAACTTGGGACCGGTGCCTCTTAAGCCCATATAGCATCCTCCGTCATCCAAGTTTGAAGTGTCCATTATGATTGTGGGAGTATAATGAAAGGCGAGAAGAATCAATTGCATAACTGGGATCGAATCTGTATCCAACCAATCTAGCGAGTTTTGTGTCGTATTTTCAGGGGATCGAGAGAGTTGTTTCTATGTTGTCAAGCATGTCAACTGGGACCTTACCAAATCTAATATTGAATGAAAAGAAGCTGGTAGCCCTGTAAATTGCTCGCTTCCCATGGTCTGATTCCTCCCTCCCCAATTCACTAATCGTCGTTCATTTATTTGGTCAGAAGGGGGGCCGGTGAGACTCGTTCTATCACATGAATCTTTATCACTCTTCTTTCCACCCGTAGTTTCTTTAGCGAGAGTCTCTTATTCATTCACACCTTACACATGTCATGTCGAGAAGATTTGATTCAATTTCGATGAATATAGGAGTAAGGGGATGGAGTGATCCTCGTAAGTAAATGTGACCTTGATTTCTGGCTTACTATTTATTTGAAGGTGAGTGAGGGAAGTTACCCCTATTGAACAAGTGAAGGTCCCCATGACAAAAACTCCACTAAAGAAAGATATTTCGGCAACCATCTATATTCAAGATTGGTTTTTGTTTGGGATCTCTCTCAACCATTTATATCCAAGATTGGTTTGTGTTTGGGATCTCTCTCCGACGCTCTCTCTCACAATACTTCTCGATCCCCCTCTCTCTCACCACCTCTCGATCCCCCTCTCTCTCTCTTCCCCACTACCTCTACATTCCTTCTGTCCCGTCCCCTGCTCTCTCTTGCTCTCACAATCACTCTCCCTCTCTCTCACTCTCACTATATCTCTCCCTCCCTCTTTCTCTCTCTCTTCCCCTCTCTCTCTCATACACCCCACCTCTCCCCTCTCTTTCTCTTCATCCCTTGCCTTTCTCTCCCACTCCACCCTCTCTCTCTTACACACACAACCCCTCTCTCTCTCGTCCTCCCCCTCTCGCTCCCTCTCCATGTCCCTCCCTCTCT
>ML779170.1:304132-316359 GCA_009831015.1 Picea engelmannii
TTTCTCCCCCTCCTCTCTCTCTCTCTCCAATCCCTCTCGCCCCCCCTCTCTCTCGCATACACGTTCATGCTCATGTGCATGTGCACACTCTCTTTCACATGCTCTCGCTCTCTGGCACGCACATGTGCAAAATGAATCTCTTTCACTTGCTCTAATAAAATTTCGAAAGAATACATTCATGCAAATATAAATAAATATTCAAAAAGAGAGATATGAATAAGTTTATATACATACAATCAATGAAAACAAACACTCAAAACAATGCATTCATACATATACAAATAATAACACAACACTCCTTTCCTCTCCCGTTGGTCGATCGAGTGTCTAAAGACCCTCTTTATACTTATCTCCTTGGCTCTCCCGACCTTGGGAAATGCATGTGCATCTCATTTGTGTCCACCAGAAACTCCCTTTTGATCTCGGTTCAGCTTCGACTCTCCTTCTGCAACAGGATCCCTTTGGGATGATCTTGTGAGATTAGCTTACACGTTGAGATACACGAGTGATGCAGGTGAGATTAGCACGATGCGATGATGAGGACATGATGCAGGTGAGATTAGCTTACAATGAGGATATGTCGGATCAGTAGATGCGGATAAGATGCTTGGTCCATTTGACTGTCCAACTCGTTAATCTTGTCTTGGCTTTGTTGTCGCTGGATCCAGGGTCCTTTTGGCCTCAACCTGTAGGAGTTAAACGCATTCATACATATACAAATAAAATTTTCTATCATGTTGTGTAGAACAATCGGCCATGGTCACTGCACAGTAAAACACACTGCTCTTTTTTGAACCGTTTTCAGTCTTTCAGTTACAGTTTAAGACATGTTTGATAGCCATTTGTCTTGGTTTCCCCACTGTGACAAGACAAGTGACAGAATCATATTTTTGTATTGACACATAATTATGTGAATATATTTTTAATGCTCTTTTATTTAAAAAAAAATCACAAACATTTTAAATAATACATTTATACATATATAAATTATCACACAAAAAATAAACATATAAATGATGAAAACTTTCATGTGTAAAAATAACAAAAATATCACTTACAATACTTAGAATAATATTTTATAAACATAGAAATAAATATCCAAAATAATATTTGTATACAAATACAAATACACACATAGAAGTACATATCCAAAATAACATTTTTATACAAATACAAATAAACACATAAAGATTTTATATATATGAATGTATTCAAAATATATATATATATATATAATTAAAATTATTTATAAATACTCAAAATAATATATCTAAGAATGTTTTACAAATATATTCATACACATAATAAGTAAACATTTAAAATAATATACTAATATTTTTATACAAATACAAATAAACACATAACGCTTATAGCTTTATATATGAATGCATTTTATATATATATATATATATATATACTTTTATTATTTACAAATAATTAAAATTATTTATAAACACTCAAAATAATATATCCAAGAATGTTTTACAAATATATTCACACATAATAAGTAAACATTTAAAATAATATATTTGTATGTACATTAAAAAATAATGTTACATTTAAAAGTAATTTAAAATAATATGTATGCTAAAAAAAATATACATATATAACTACATTAAAATACTACATATAATAAAAATAATATATTTATACATAGGTGAGAAAAAATATGGATATATAAGTTTTATATATTGGCAAACAATGAAAATATCACTCACAATCCTATCTTTGAAATAATGAATTCATTCACATAAAAGTATAAACAATTACACAAAATAATATATTTTGAAAAATATATATAATAATATTTTTTTTCATATATAAAATAATGAATTCATTCACATAAAAGTATAAACAATTACACAAAATAATATATTTTGAAAAAACTATATAATAATATTTTTTATATGTATATTTAATTACAAAATAATATATTTTGAAAAATATATATAATAATATTTTTTTTCATATATATTTATTCTGAGTGATTTTAATATATTTATAAAATAATGAATTCATTCACATAAAAGTATAAACAATTACACAAAATAATATATTTTGAAAAAAATATATAATAATATTTTTTATATGTATATTTAATTATACAATAATATATTTTGAAAAATATATATAATAATATTTTTTTTCATATATATTTATTCTGAGTGATTTTAATATATTTCAAAATATATTATAATATTTTTTATATGTATATTTAATTATACAATAATATATTTTGAAAAATATATATAATAATATTTTTTTTCATATATACTTATTCTGAGTAATTTTAATATATTTATTCTGAGTGATTTTAATCTGAGTGATTTTAATATATTTATTCTGAGTGATTTTAATGATTAAGAATATATGTTTTTTTTTTTAATCTTAAAAAATTATGAGTTCAAATCAAATTCAAATCAATTGCATATAAATTTCATAAATCAATTTAAAATTAAAAAAATCAACAAAGTTTCATATAAAAAAATCACAAGTTCAAATCATCTTGATAGTGACTTTAAAATTACCTCAGGATGCCCCTGTAAAAAAAAAATGACTAAATACGCGTTTCTTTCCAGCAATGTCTGATGGTGAAATTTTGAAATCATGCATCATATTGTTCACAAGAGATGGTGAAATTGTGCATTATCATCTCCCTAAAGCAAGATCCTCCTCTAACGTATAGATAATTTTGCTTTGTGCAAGCTATTTATCAGATTCAATAAATCTCGTTAATGTGTAAACGTACGTTTTAAAAGATTAATGTCTCATCAATTTTCAAGAATTCAAAAAAAAAAATCTCACCATATAAGTGAGTTTTAAAGAAACAATTTTTCAAGAAGTTAAACTAAAAGTTAAGAAAACCTAACCTACACTCTTTCAAGTTTTCTCTCATAGACATGGGTTTTAAAACAAAAATGTGCCATAAATTTTCAAGAATTCAAATTAAAAGGAACCAAAATCTGCACTATTTCGTTTCTCAACATAAACTTAGTTTTTACAAGAAAAATGCTGAATAAATTTTGAAGAATTTATAATCTAAACTAAGAAAAATAGTTCTGAACTTAAATCACAAATTTGAAAAAAAATTGAAATAAATTTTAAAATATCTAAACTAAAACTAAATTGGGATTTGAACCCAAATAAATATTAACACAGGAGCATGTGCAGCTGCAGGTGTAAAATAACCATTTACACAAGACCATGGAAAGCCACCAAAGATCTACACAAGAACGTGTTAAATTTCAGAAAGAACACAAAAATCAAGATTTCAAATCTTGAAAAGATGTAAAAAACGCAGTCTCCCTGTACCTGTACAAGTAAAGCCAAAGAAATCCTTGGTAACGAAGGGCTGGCAGGCTGTTAAAGTCTGACGGGAGAGAAGACCAGGATTCGGTTTATGGGTATGGGAAAGCCAAAGAAATCCTTGCTAACGAAGAGCTGGCAAATGCAGACAGACTCTTAGAGAGCGGAAGCTAGCGGCCAAGAGGCTGGCAATGCTAGAATGGATGGAGTCGAATATAATTCACATAATATTTTTTAGGGTTTCGCTCCACCCATTACCTCCGTTTGGTAGGTGACAACGGTCCCAAGATGCGCTTTGCAAACTTCACTTCGACCAAATTACACCCCTATATTTGTGACACCTGTCCCTGTCACATTCCAGTTAGAACGTTGCTAGGCCGTTGGATCCAGAGGCCGTTACAATCGAACGGAAAGAAAATGTCTGTCAGATTATTTAATCAATTCTGTCAGAACGCTTCGATGTCGTTCTTTTAATCATCCAAAAATGGTTTAATTTGCAGCAAATATTGCAATAATTTTAATTTTAAATTTAATTAGGATATACAAAACCTCATCGACAACACAAATGAATCTGGAATCCGACTTTTTAAACTATGCTTTCAATTTGAATTTAATAAATAAATATATATATATATATATATATATATATATATATATATTAATTTATTATATATACTTACCAACATAAAGCAATTTCCTATCTTAAAAAATCTTCAATGACTTTAATCCACCAATTTAAAATGTCTAATAATTTAATCAAAGTTTAAGTGATCTTATATAATGAAATAATATTTTCCTATCACCATACTTGTCGTGGTTGCAAGACTACTAAGTGACACTTGGGGTGGTTGAAAGACAACTAAGTGACATTTGGGATTTTGCAATATTGGTGGTAGTTTTGATAAACTACCAATCATAAATGTAAGTTGTATGGTGGTCGCCACATCATCAACATTATAAATGTAAGTTGTATTGTGATAGTCACATCATCAATGTTTATGTTAAAGCTGTCATATACATAGTTATTAAATAACTCGTGTATTCTGAAGATGGTGTCAATTTTAATTTTAATTGTATGTTAGCATCCCGGACGATGCCAAATGTCAGGTCAATAATTTTTTTGTAACTCGAGTCTTCAGAAGACGGTGCTGATTTTAATTTTAATGATGCAAAATTACAGGTCAATAAATTTTTATAACTCGTGTCTTCAGAAGACGAGTCAATTTTAATTTTAATTATATGTTAGCATCACCACGATGCCAAATGCCAAGTCAATAAATTTTTAATTAATTAGATTTGAATGTTTTTAACTCTATGTCACGGGTTTTCAATAGCGATTTCAAATGTCAATAGAAGAGAATGTAAATACCTTGTGGCCTCCAAAGAGGATCCAATCTTAATTTTAATTTTATGTCATTAATCCCTGCCAAAGGGACTATAGCATTCGATATGTTGAATGGGTATTAGTTCCTCGGAACACACTTTAAATCTTCATTCCATTTCTAATATCTAACATAGGAAAGTGTCAAAAATACTTTATTTTAATTAAGATAAATAAATAAATATATTTTTTCTACCATATCATTGGCCTTCAATTTTCACTTCTTATTTTAGTTTCACTTCTTATTTTAGAGGTGATGGTGGAGTGCTTTAACACTTTTTCCATCCCTCATCCCTATGCGAAGTTTTAAATTCCTGGGCATGGAAATTGTCCTTCACCTGCTAGGAAAATCTCTAGAAATCCTGAGTATCATGGGCTTAAGATATGTACTAGGTTAATAACACGATTGTAAAGAGTGTCATATCTCTCATTTAATAATAGTCATCATAAACAAAAGTTGAAGTACTCCATTTTTCCAATAACTAAAATTAAGTATTACTTTGGAAAGTCTTATGTTGTCCTAGAATTATTATCCATATGATTTATGATTTAATGAAGTAATAATTACTTATATAATCACATAATAGATTGTGTTATATATAATAATAATAATAAATATTGTTATTAAATGAGTTCTTGCATTGCCTTTAAATTTTCACTCCATTTCTAATGTCTAACATAGGAAAGTGTCAAAAATACTTTTATTTCAGAGGTGACGGCAGAGTGGAAATCGTCCTTCACCTGCCAGGAAAATCTCTCGAGAAATCTTGAGTATCATGGGCTCAGTTTCTGTACTAGCCCGAGTGTTAATAACATGATGGTAAAGAGTGCCATGTCTCTCATTTAATAATAGTCATCATAATCAAAAGTTTAGGTACTCCATTCTTCCAATAACTAAAATTAAGTATTACCTTGGAAAGTCTTATGTTGTCGTAGAATTATTATCCATATGATTTAATGAAGTAATAATTACTTATGCAATGACATAATAGATTGCGTTATATATAATAATAATAATAATAAATAATCTTATTAAATTAGTTCGTGGGTTGACTTTAAAGTTTCACTCCATTTCTAATGTGTCAAAAATACTTTTATTTTAATTAAGATAAATAAAAATATATTTTTTTTCTTCCATATCATTCGCCTTCAACTTTCACTTCTTATTTCAGAGGTGACGGCGAAGTGCATTAACACTTATGTCATCCCTCATCCCTATGCGAAGTTTTAAATTCCTAGGCATGGAAATCGTTCTTCACCTACCAGGAAAATCCCGAGAAATCCTGAGTATCATGGGCTCAAGATCTGTACTAGCCCAAGTGTTAATAACATGATGGTAAAGAGTGTCATATCTCTCATTTAATAATAGTCATCATAATTAAAATTTGAGATACTCCATTCTTCCAATGACTAAAATTAAGTATTACCTTGGAAAGTCTTATGTTGTCAAAGAATTATTATCCATATGATTTAATGAAGTAATAATTACTTATGTAATCACATAATAGATTGCATTATATATAATAATAATAATAAATATTCTTATTAATATTCATATTAATACCAATACTAATGCACAACATTAATCTAACTTTAACCCTCGAATGGAGTGTCAACCGACGGCCACGTTTCACAAGAGCCCATGCACGCCAACCACCCCCGCTCTCCTCGTGTGGCGCCCCGATGGCGATCATTTACTCCAACCTCGTTCAATTCTGCAAATGCCCCTGCAACTGTCCTCCACCAAGTACAACGCTTGTGTGATCTCGATGGCTCTCCAAACTCTTCTGTGAGCTAATTTCGTCGCCTTCCTCATGAAGGTTTCTCATTCTGCTAATCCCTTTGCCCAGCAATCTCTCCTTCTTCTAGTTGTTCCTCCTTCCATGCTAGATCTCTATCACTGTACCAAGCTCCTCCTCTCGGCCATGAGTACTTGTTTCACCCTCACCACCCTCCTGCATGATTTTCCCTACTATCTTCCTATGCCCAAAGCGTGAGCCCGGTCATTATGAGCAGGCTCACGCTCCACCCAGAGTGATCACACTCCCTCCGCACATCACCATCTCAGATCCATGTTGCATCTATCCCTGCCACTCCAGCATGGACCACCGTTTTTCCCTTCCTCATGTCAAAGCCTACGACCGCAATCGATCCTCTTCTCCTCCAACGACTTTCGTCATCGCCTCCCATCTCCCCAACCCAGATGGAGCTTCCAGTTCTATCCCTTCGCCTCTGACTCACCCAGTCTTCATTGATGCTCAGAGGGAAACCATTTTGGAGTTGCATCGCGACAATGCAAAGATGAAATTTCATCAGGAGCTAATGGAGAAGCACTTGGACTGGCTTTTGGAATCGGGCGCACAAAACCTTGCTCAGCGTCGCACTTAAGAGGAGCTACTACAGGCAACCATGGAGCCAAAGTGGCCAGAATCGTCCAAGCATGCCTTCCCTTACAACTATACAAGAAAGTAATCTACATGGACTATTACTTTTTGTTTTCTATAGCCTCTGTATGGCCGACAAAACAACAAAGCTATCTCTTTTGTTATATTTACAGACCTAGCATTGTTTTATATATTGTTAATCATGTCATTATGTTAGACAGTAATTGCTACAGTAAATTTTTATGGAACTTCTATCTCTGGTGGTGGGGTTGGTTTCCTTTCTATTGATGTTTGGACAACATCGGGAAGACATTCTCTAAAGATAATAATTAATAAGTAAATGATAATAATAAATAGTTATCTGATTATTCAAGGGATGCACCCTTTCATGGATGGTCACCTTATGTTCCCTATATATGGAACACTCATTATTGTAATAATACATTGAATATCTATCATATCTCATATGAATAAAAAAACCAACATGGTATCAGAGCAGGATTGGGCTTCACTCCTTCATAGGAGGGCCTAGAAAATGAGAGATAGTTTCTGTATTGTGAAGAGTTTTGAAATGTGCGTGAAAACCAAAGGCTATGTGCATATATAGAGATGGATGCATATATTGCAGGCAAAGATGCAAATTTTTGAGAGTGGGAGTGTTCATAAATATCAATTTATGAATCCGTTGAGGCACTAAAGCAGAGGTATAGTGAATTGACCATCCACGATTGCATTGAAAAAAATAATAATAAATAAATTAATAAAATATTATGGATGTCCTCCTAGGGCATATGGTATATTCTTGGAGTCATTATTATCGTGTTGAGTTCCTCCCTGATAAAAACATAGAGAAAGGTCCATGTAACATCGCCGTGTGATGCTAAGGTGAGGAGAAGACGTTGTAGTCACTTCTCTGGTCTTGGGAAATCACAGTGGTATTGAAATGATCTACCAAAGAACTAGATAATATTGCCTCACTACTGCCCAATGTATTGGGTTGCATAGAGTGGGTGGACGTGACAGGGTAGGAGACTTTGCTCCATATGGTCGTACTACTCCGGGATTGCAAAGTCATGGATATCGAGGACGACTAGAGCCTCCAGAATGAGGAGGAGAAATGACTGATGCGAGTGTGAAATTGGTTCGAAGGAATCGTGCCACATGGATTTCTAGTTGTCGTGGAGAAATACAGTCTGTTGAACAATAATTAAAAGATTTGAATTGTTATCTCCTTGGAACAAGGCAAATTTGATGTGTGTTATGAGAGAGGATCCACCGTCGACTTGAGGAGCAACGACCATAAGTGTGATAATCGCTAGGAGTGAGCTTCGACCACATGTATGATACACATAAATCTTGTGCACGGGAAGGCTCAAGAACATAATTACATAATACCATGTGAATCTCTTCAAAGATTCGATCAAATCTCGGCTTCCAATCTCTAATTTGGGTGGACAGCTTGGGGTTTTGGAGGGAGCAACAACCGAGACACCGGGGTCGTGTGATGGCACGAACGATCAAGACGTCGGCGTCTTGGAGGCCAGTATGCATTCTTTCCAAACAATTTTGGACGGGCGCATCTATGCGGTAACCTAAGTTAAGGCTACCCGCGGTCCTGCATGGTGGGTTATTACGTATGTCCTGGACAACCTTTATAACATTTAAACCATGATATGTTTACATCTGGATGAAACTCGGCTTACAAATCCAAATAGAGTTACATTGTGACTAAAAACCACATGTATTGGCTTCTATGTTCTTCTCATATTTCAGTTTACACACAAAAGTTGCCTCTAAGAGAAGTCACAACGAAGTCATTTGAGAAGTGTGCAGATGGGAAGCCCAACTTGGAATTAGTGATGAGTTTGCATATTCTGGCTACAACTCACTTCAGTTAGGATAATATGAGAAGGAAATTCCTATTATGGAGAGGTCCGTCAAAGTTCATGTATTGTAGAAATAGTAGGATCATGCTCTTGCCACATTTGCAGAGCATATGCAGCTGGGTGATACATATTCCATGTTGGGTCAACTTGAGAATTATGTAGAATGCTATAAATCTGGTTTGGAAATTCAAAAACAAGTCCTAGGAGAGATAAATTTGAGATTTGGAGAGACTTGTCGCTATATGGTTGAAGCCCATGTTCAAGAGATGCAATTCGTGAGCTTGACTCCCCTGGAAGTGTGTAGGGCTTCCAATGGTTGTTTACTACGCACATATGCACATGGCGAGTTCACAACACATGGAGGACAAGAAAAACATACAACCCATGGTAACAACGAGGAGGTATCCTTCAGGAGATCTAGAGGATCTCACATGCATATTGATAGTGAGAGACAGGAAGAGATGGTACTTTCTCCCCCTCACGCTCCAGTAGTTCAGAGGGAGACATCGCCTATTGATCAAATTGATCACGTTGATCTTGTTCCTCCACTTAATGTTTCCAGAGATATTGCAGTAGGTCGGAAGATACTTGCATGGGCTCGTCAGACTCTGCATGAGGCAGAGGGACATGAAAATCCTCATGGTACCTTTCGAGAGAGAAAGAGACCTCAGAGATATTCGTGCTATACTGCAGCTATGAGCCACATCATTGATTCCAATCCTTCTTGTTATGAGGAGGCATCTAGTCAGCCAGTATGGAGAGATGCCATGATGGAGGAATATCAGTCCATCATGAAGAATGATGTGTGGTATATTGTTCTGAGACCTGAAAGGAAGTTTGTAGTGACTTCCAAATGGATCTATAAGATCAAACATACAACTGACGGAAGCATTGAGAAGCACAAAGCAAAGTTTATTGCTAGAGGATTCCCTCAAGTGGAGGGAATAGATTATGAGGAGACATTTGCTCTTGTTGCTCGATACACTTCTATTCGAATGATTATTGCCCTCGCAGCATCCATGGGTTGGAAACTAAATCAAATGGATGTGAAGACAACCTTTCTCAATGGAGAGATTGGGGAAGAAATATACATCGAGCAGCCAGATGGTTTCGTCATACATGAGAAGGAGTCTCATGTGTGTAGGTTGAAGAAGGCCCTATATGGACTCAAGCAGGCACCTTGAGCTTGGTATGCAAAGATTGATGGACACCTGATGATTTTTTGGGCTTCAGCAAAAGTGTTGTCGATCCCATCATGCACTACAATATTGTTAATGGTGAGTCCCTCATTATGGTCCTCTATGTTGATGATTTATTCCTCACAGGTACAAAGAGCCTTATTATTGAATGCAAGTATGTGTTGGCCTCTGAGTTCGAGATGAATGACCTTGGTATGATGCACTACTTCTTGGGACTAGAGGTGTGGCAGAGAACTGATTTGATCTTCCTGAGTCAAGGGAAGTACACAGTTGAGATATTCAAGAAGTTTGAGATACTGAACTTGAAACCCGTGACTACACCAATGATGATGAATCTGAAGAAACTAAGTGTGTCTTATTCCGATTATGATGAAATTGATCCAACTCTGTATAGACAGCTGGTTGGATAACTGATGTATTCGGTTAACACCAGACCAAATAATTGTTATGCAGTGAGTGCACTTAGCCAGTTTATAAGTCAGTTGTGATAAACACACTAGATTGTTGCGAAGCATGTGTTGAGATACTTGTGAGGCACAGTTCAACATGGTTTGAGATATACTTCCAGTATTGATATCACATGGCAAGAATATATTGACTCTGATTGGGCAGGGAGTGCAGTGGAAAGAAAGAACACCTTCAGGTGTTGCTTCACTTTGGTATCTTCCATGGTTTCCTGGTGTAGCAGGAAACGAACTTGTGTGCCTTTGAGCACAACAGAAGCAGAGTACATTGCATCAAGTATGACAGTCCGTGAAGTAGTGTGGCTTCTCAAGCTCCTTGCAAATTTATTCGAACATGTGCTAGATTCCACCATTATTCATTGTGGTAACCAAAGTTGTATGAAGATCTCTGATAATCCAGTGTTTTGTGACAACTTGAACCACATTGAGATCAAGTACCATTTCATCTGAGACATGGTGCAGAGGAAGGAAGTATTGGTGCAGTACCTTCCTACAAATGAGCAGTTTGTTGATGTTCTTACCAAACCAGGATGAAGTTTAAGTACTTCTGTGACAAACTTGGCATGGCAGAGAATGCCTCCCTCGCTGAGAGGGAGTGTTGATGTTTGCAGCTTCCTGAAACATTCTCCAGATCGTACTCCTATGTGACTGAGTTGATTTGATCTATGATGACACTTATCTGAGAAGGGATAAGTGGGGCACCTATCCAAGAAGGGATAAGTGTCGTTGGGATTATAACCCAATGTCCCATGTGGAGAGCACATGAGGACATGTCAAGGGAGTTGACCCTTGACGTCATATACTATTGGAGTTGACCCTAGTGTTTCTAGAGGGTGTAGCCTCTAAAAGTCCACATGGAGTGCCATGTGTGACAAACTTTCTCCAGATCGTACTCCTCTGTGAATTGATTTGAGTTGATCTGTGAGGACACTTATCCAAGAAGGGATAAGTGGAACACTTATTCAAGAAGGAATCGGTGCATTTGGGCTTATAGCCCATCGTCCCATGTTCAGAGAACATGAGGACATGTCAAGGGAGTTGACCCTTGATGTCTCACACTATGGGGAGCTAACCCTAAGTGTTCCTGATCTGAAAATAAAAGGCTGACTTGTTATGCTATGCAAGCACCCTCTACTTCATAAAAATAAACTTTACAGGACCTTGCTTCATGTGTTAAAATATGCAAGATAAACTTATGTGTTAAGTTCATGTATCTTCTTGTAAATGATTATGTGTGAGGATATGTTCTTTTAAATGGTTATATATGTACTTTCAATAAATACACAGCAACACAACTTGTAGCAAATAAACCATCAAACTCAGAACAATCACAACATGATAAAGGAGTTCACCCCCCTCTGGGCTACATCTCCTTGAGCCTCCATCAATGGACTTGGCTCTCTGGGATTAATTTGTCAAAGATTCTTTTACAAGTTGTTGCTCAACTCCAATGGAAAAACAGATTGTACCATTGGGATCAGAACACATAAAAACCCCAAAAATGACTAATAAAACTCTGAAAACGGATCATGGCTCATCCGGGCATGACCTCTTCTACATGTGGCCATAAGCTTCCCTGAGCTTCTCTTTGGAAAAAACACCTGTAA
>ML779170.1:324767-362036 GCA_009831015.1 Picea engelmannii
TGATACTGAACATCAATATGCTTTGTCTTCAAATGATAAGTTGGGTTCTTAGCCAGGAAAATTGCACTCTGGCTGTCACGATCTAATCTCACTTTTTGTTGTACCAACCCAATACCTGAACACAATCTTCATAACCATATTGCTTCCTTGCTTGCATGAGTGGTTTCCATGTATTCAGCTTCTGTAGTTGAGAGTGCCACTACAACCTATCTTTTGCCCATCCAATTGATTGCTCCTCCAAATAGGTTAAACACATACCCACTTGTAGATCTTTTGTGATCTAGATCTCCAGCCCAGTATGCATCAACAAAGCCATGTATGTCCACCACTCTGTCCAATACTGGTCTTCCTTGGTAGCACAATCCATAATTGGTAGTTCCACGCAAATACCTGAAGACCCTCTTTATTGATGTCCAATGCTCCTTCCCTTGTATTGACATATACCTGCTCAAAACTCCCACTGCATGTGCAATGTCTGGTCTAATACAGACCATTGCATACATCAAACTACCAACTGCATTGGCATACGAAACATGGGGCATGTCCTCTTCTTCTTCTTGTGTCTTGGGACACTGATCTGCAGATAACTTTACACCTATAGGAATAGGAACCTTGACCGATTTACTTCCATGCATATTAAACCTATGCAATATCGTCTCAACATATTTTCTCTTATTCAACCAGAGTTTCATGTTAGCACGATCTCTTTTAATTTCCATTCCCATAATGAAGTTAGCAGCATCAAGATCCTTCATGTCAAAATTGGAGGATAGCTATGATTTCACCTCCTTGATAACATCCATGTTATTTCCTACCAGCAACATGTCATCAACATACAACACTACATAAACGAAGTGATTACCAACTTGCTTGGAATATACACAGTGATCAGCTCTACTTCTCACAAATCCTAATCCAAGGATGTATGTATCAAACTTTTGGTACCACATCCTAGGTGATTGTTTCAGACCATATAGTGACTTTTTTAGCTTACAGACCAGCTCTTTCTTTCCCTTCACTACAAAGCCTTTTGGCTGCTTCATGTAGATTTCTTCTTCCAGATCCCCATGTAGGAATGATGTCTTCACATCCATCTGTTCCACTTCAAGATCAAAAGCAGCAGCAATAGATAAAAGAAATCTAATAGAAGTTAACTTAGCAACAAGAGAAAAAATCTCACCAGAATCAATTCCCTCTACCTAGGAATAACCTTTTGCTACTAACCGAGCTTTGTATTTCTCCAATTTTCCTTCTGCATTAAACTTCTTCTTAAACAACCATTTGCTACCAACATATTTTCTTCCAGCTGGCAACTTAACTATATCCCATGCCTCATTCTTATCCAAGGCATCCATTTCTTCAACCATGGCCTTCTTCCATAGTTTACTATCCTCTGAATTCACTGCTTCCCTGACAGTTTTGAGATCATCATCAGTAATAGATAAAACAAAATTGGAATGGAAATCAGGTGGATTATACCTTTCTGGTTGCCTTCTTTCTCTCACTGATCTCCTCAATACTGTGGTATGAGGTTCTTCTTCTTCTTCTTCTACTTCTTATGCTTCATTTCTTCAGATGATTCAGATTTTGCATCATCCAACTCAAGCTCTATTTTTTCAGGTTCTTCTTTCCTTGACAGGAATTCCTGTTTGGAAATATATTTTACCTCTCTAAAAACAACATCCTGACTGTAAACAGTCTTCTTAGTTTATGGGTTCCAAAGCTTATAACCTTTCACACCATCTTTATAACCAATAAAGATACACTTTTCAGCTTTATTATCCAGCTTACTCCTATTTTCCTTTGGAACATGTACATAAGAATCACAACCAAATACTCTAAAATGTTCAAGAGAGGGTTTCTTTCCAGTCCATACCTCGTGTGGAGTTTTATCATCCAACACTCATGAGGGTGATCGATTGACCAGGTAACATGTTGTACCCACTGTGTCTGCCCAGAATTCCTTTCCTAACTCGGTACTGCTAAGCATGCTCCTTGATTTTTCCATCAGTGTCATGTTCATCCTTTCTGCAACTTCGTTCTGTTGAAGAGTGTATGGAGTAGTCTTCTGCCTTGCTATACCGCACTTCTTATGGAATTCTCCACCATTATTTGTTTTCAATACCTTTATTTTCTTCTCTGTCAGATTTTATACCAGAGCCTTAAACTCTTTAAATTTATCAAATACCTCAAATTTCTTTCTAAGAAAATAAATCCATGTGTTCCTTAAGAAATCATCTATGAATGAAACATAATATACAGATTTACCTAGGGATGGAACAGGAACAGGTCCAAACACATCATTGTGTATCAACTCTAAGATTCCCTTTGCTCTTATAGCACCAGATGGGAATCTTACTCGATTCTATTTTCCATATATGCAATGTTCACAGAAATCAAAATCCAGAGTGCAATTAGACATACCTTCAAGCGTACCTTTACCATGTAGTGTTTGAATGCCCTTTTCTCCAATATGCCACAGTCTTTGATGCCACAGCATGGTCCTCTTTCCAGGGACAGTATTGGTCTTGTCTTCTTTATTTTTCTACTTAGGGACATTGACAGAACTGTTACACTCATTAGTATAAGTGCTTCCCAACAACTTGTACAGAGTTCCACACTGAACTCCCCTCGTACCATTTTGCAAGTGTTCTTTCCAAATACAGTATTCACTCCTACATCATCCAACTTGCTTACATATATTAGGCTCCTGGCTAGTTTCGGAATGTGCAGAACCCCAGGGAGAGTTCTAATCCTTCCATATTTTAGCAGCAACTTAACCCTTCCACGTCCCAAGATTTTGGTTGTCGAGTCATCTCCTAGGAATACATCACCACCATCGTATTTTTCATATTAAGAGAACCACTCCCTGTGAGGAGTCATACAGTATGACGCACCTGAGTCGATCAACCATACATCATGGTCTGCATGTGTACTTGTAGATGCCAGGTAAACATCACCTCCTTCTTCAGTGGAGGTTTTCGCCTCTGTGGAAGAGGTTCTATCTGATCCCTTTGGTTTATCAACCTTCTTAGACTTGCAATCTTTCTTATAATGCCTTGTTTTACCACACTTTCAGCATTTCCTCAAATATTTTTCTGGAGACTTAGATCTACCTGTAGATTTAGATCTCCCTCCCGAAGGCTTACCAGGATTCATGTCTTGGGTATGGCCTCTTACAAATAAAGCATCTGTGTTATGACTATCCATGTTTTTTCGCCTCATCTCTTCAGATAACAAGGATGAAACTACATCCTCATACTTCAATGTAGATTGAGTGGTTCTACCAATTGCTACAACCAGATTATCCCAAGAATCTGGCAAAGAACATAACAAAGTAATACACTTATCTTCTTCTGCAATCATAATATTAACAAAGACAAGTTGACTTACCAAAGTATTAAAGGCATTTATATGTTCTGTCATAGAATCTCCATCTTCCATCTTAATATGATACAACTTCTTTCGAAGAAACAACTTGTTTACCAGGGACTTTGATTGATACAAATTCCCCAACTTATCCCATAGTTCCTTGGTTGTAGATTCTCATGAGACATTCAACAACACCGAATCTGCCAGGCAGAGTTGAATAGTACTCCTTGCTCTTCTATCCAACTTCTCCCAATCTTCCTTCGACATACTAGTAGGTGGTGTACTAGTAGTTTGTGTACTAGTAGGTTGTGTACCAGTCGACAGTGTGCCAGTAGGCTACGTACCAGTAAGTTGTGTACCAGGATCCATATCGATCCATTGTTCTTTGTCTACAAGAAGGTCCTCCATCTTGAGTTTCCATAGCTCAAATTTTTTACCATTGAACTTCTCTATCTCGATTCTAGATGAGCTCGCCATTCCTCTTTCTATACTTGAATCTCCACTGCAAAAGCTCCCACTAAACCCAGGTTTATCACAAATCCAAGATGAACTTGATCTATCAAGACCGAGCCAAACCCTTGATCCAGGTGGATATTGGTGGCCACCCACCTGTTCCACTTGGACCCACACCATCGTTTCTTTCAGTTTTTCAGTTTCCTTAATTATAGCACAATTTACTATTTTTAGCAGTTCTTCGGGTCCTGAACTTTCGGAGTTGTTTTGAGGCCCTAAACGATGTTTTTTGGGCATGAATGTTGCGGCGAATATGAGTCCGTTCTGGACTTGACATTTGCTATTAGCAGTGTAGTCCTCGGATAGATCTTTCTAACGATGTATCATGTGCGTCGAACGGAGATAGTATGTCAAAGTTACGACCCTGGGAAATTGTTGTACCAATTTACCCCAACAGAGCCCATATTCTAGCATTTCATCTCCTAGGGTTAGGTTTTTGGATGTTTAGGGTTTTCCATTGTTTCTCAGTAATATATAGGCCTTCGAGCCTCATTGTAACAAGCAGTTCAGAGGCTAGTAGCCACCACATCTCTTCTCAGAGATAAGCTACCAGCACCTTAGCTAGTTTATTTCCATTCTGTCTGTAAGCATTTTTCAGTCATTTGTTATTAATGAAATGAAGTCTTATTTCTGTTGCATCTCTGTGTTTATGTGTATTTCTGTATTTCATTGTGTTCCAACATAAATCTAGATCAGTGGTTTTAGAGCGGTTTGCTCGTTCTCGATCTTTCTTTGCATGTCCCCAACAAGGTCGAGGTATAAGCAGTTGGGGCTCGATCTGGTTGAACCTTTGCAAGATCAGTCTCGCAAACCCCAACGACCGCCCATGGGGGAAGAAAAGAAAGATGAGGGAGCAGGAGATCCGATCAAAATGTTGCTCGAGGAGGCCCTCTAGAAACAAAGGAACGTGATGATGGACAACTTTGCCCAGATTCTTCAACGGATTCCCACTAGCGATGCATCGACATCCAATAGCCACTCCTTTTAAGGTACAAGTAAACTTTGACACTCCCATATTTGAGGGCCAAATAGATGCAGATGTCGTAGATAGATGGTTGAATCTGTTAGAAGGATATTTCTCGGTTCATGAATTTTCCGACCAAGAAAGGATTATTTTTGCACTCCTCAAAGCCGCCCCCCATGTCAAGGACTGGTGGGAAACCTACTTGGAGCAACAGGGCAAGGGGGAACCCTCTCTGTTCTCGGCCACACCCACTTGGAATTCTTTCCGAGACGCCATCAAGGAACAATATTATCCCGTGGGGAGCTATGAGGACAAATACATACAATGGACTACGCTGCGGCAGCAAAGGGACCAAGATGTGCATGAGATGACGAATCTGTTTCATACCCTACGCACAAAGTTGGGTATCAAAGATTTAGAGAAACATTTGGTGTTAAAGTACTGCAGTTGTCTGCACAGATACATTCAGGAGGAAACGGAGTTCCTCGACATATCCTCGCTTGGTGTGGCGTACCGATATGCTGCCAAGATTGAGCAGAAGTTCAAACAAAAAAAGCGAGACTTTGGGTTTGCGAATCAGAAGCAAGGTAAAGGTACCCCCAAACCGCAGAACAAAGGACCAAGCCAAGGCGGAGCGGCCCAGGATAACCCGCCAAAGCCACAAGCAAAGAACAACACCATGAAGCCAAAAAAGGACACGGGGAAGTGGTGTGAGTTCCATAAGAGCTCTACTCACAACACAAGTGAGTGTCGAGCCAAGCAGTCACTGGTAGTCGAGTTGAAGGCTTCTGAATCGGATGCATGCTCCGACTCTGAATCGGAACCCGACAAGGGGAATGATAGGGGGAAGCATATTATCGATGCGGAGCCCAATGCCACCGTTGCCACCACGAAGATCCAGAAGGAGGAACCAGAAGATCCAAAGGAGGCAGAGCATCTCTTCCATTCCAAGATGTGGGTAAAGGGTTCCCCGTTGCAGTTCATTGTCAACAGCGGGAGCCAAAAGAACCTCATCTCGGTAGAGGTTGTGAAGCGGTTGGGCTTTCCGACCACAACACACCCACAATCGTACACCATCGGGTGGTTGCACCAAGGACGGGACCTCCGCATCAGCCAACAATTTCGCCTTTCCTACAGCATCAAGCCCTTCACGGATGAGGTATTATGTCACATTGCTCCTCTTGATGTTTCTGATGTATTATTAGGCCAACCGTACTTGTGGAAGCGACATGTTGTGTATGAATCCATGCCTCGTGTTGTTATTATCACCTTGGGCAATAAGTTGTATAGGATATCGGAGATAGCACCACCTACCACCATCTCTTTGGTTACTGCAAAACAATGCAGTAAGCTCATTTCCAAAACTAGGAAATTTGTTTTGTGGACGATCTGCCCTCAGGGAAAGAGTAAGATTGTGGCCATGACCTCCAGACAGGGCCCCGCTGCACGAAAACAACAGATGGATAAGGTCATGGAGGAGTACGAGGACATCTTCACCTCCCCTGCAGGGGTGCCTCTACACTGCCAGGTCAAGCACCCCATCGATCTGACCCCAAGTGCACCGCTTCCCAATGGACCCATCTATCGGTGCTCTGTTCTGGAGAATGATGAAATCAAGAGGCAGATTCAGGAACTGTTGCAGAAAGGTCACATCCGGCTGAGTTCATCACCCTGTGGGAGCCCGATCGTGTTGGTACAAAAGAAGGATGGGACTTGGAGACTTTGCATTGACTATCGGGCATTGAACAAGATCATTGTTTGGAATAGGTACCCGATCCCATGGATTGATGACCTTCTGGACCAACTTGATGGGGCGAAATATTTCAACAAGATCGACTTGAAGTCGGGGTATCACCAGGTAACAATCGAACCCTCGGATGTGTGGAAGACTACCTTCAAATCCAAGGAGGGCCTCTTCGAATGGTTGGTCATGCCATCCAGGTTGACGAATGCCCCTGCAACCTTCATGAGGCTAATGGACGACATCCTACGGCCATTCACCAACTCATTTGTAGTGGTGTACTTGGATGACATTCTGATCTTCAGCCAAACTTAGGAAGAGAACCTCCACCACATCTGACAGGTCCTCCAAACACTGCGACAACACAAGTTGTGTACCAATTTGGAGAAATGCACTTTTGGCATGACCCAGGTTCAGTATCTGGGATACATTATTGATGAGCGGGGGGTGCATGTGGATCCAGCAAAGATCCAAGTCATTCGGGATTGGCCAGCCCCAACCACCCTAACAGAGCTCTGCAGCTTTTTAGGTCTTACCAATTTCTACCGTAGGTTTGTGTTGGGATTCTCTCATATCACTTGGCCCTTGAGTCAAGTCACCAAGGGAGGAGCTAAAGCAAAATTATTTTGGTCTAAATCTCAACAGAAGGCATTCGGGGAGTTGAAGCATCGCCTCTGCTCTGTACCAATGCTCACATTACCAGACTTGCAACAACCATTTGAGATCGAGATAGATGCCTCTGACTATGCCATTGGGGCAGTCCTTACTCAACATGGGCATCCAATGGCATATCACAGTGAGACACTTTCTGACACAGTCCGAAAGTATCCCACTTATGACAAAGAAATGTATTCCATTGTGCAAGCTTGTCGGCAATGGAAGCATTACATTTTGGGAAAGGAAACGATCATCCACACAGACCACCGACCCCTGCAGTTCATACAGACATAAGGGAAGTTGCAGAATGATCGCCATCAGAAGTGGTCCACATACCTGCAACAGTTTCATTTGAACATTAAGTACAAGAAAGGCAGCACCAATAATGTTGCAGATTGCCTCAGTTGACCACCCATCGTGGCACTAACCACTGTGCTCAACTCTTGTGGGCACGAGACTTCAGATTGGTCGCTTCTCTACACAAGTGATCCAAAATTTGGCCACACATACAATACACTCTTGGAGGGTAAGCAAGTTCCCAATTTTCACCTCTAGGATGCCCTGCTTTGTCACCTATGACACCTTTGTGTTCCTTCAAGCAAGCGTGCCAAGATGATTTGGGAGGCGCACTACAATCGGGTCGCTGGGCATTTGAGGGTCGAGAAAACCATGGCAGTACTGCAAAAGTATTTCTATTGGCCGAACCTTCAACAGGATGTCGGGAAGTACATCAAGTCCTGCACTGTTTGCGCCATTGCCAAACCGACCATCAAGAAGCAAGGCCTCTATACTCTGCTTCCTACCCCCAATCGACCTTGGGAATCCATCTCTATGGATTACATGTCGGGCCTTCCTTCTACTAAGCATGGAAATGATTGTGTTTTTGTGGTCGTCGATCGATTCTCGAAGATGTCCATTATGATGGCCTACAAGAAGAATATCACAGCAGAAGCCACTGTTAAACTCTTCTTTGAATGAGTGTGGGTACACTTTGGGATCCCACAGTCTATCATCTTAGATCGAGACAGCAGGTTCCTCAGTACATTTTGGTCCAGCCTCTGGTCGATGTTGGACACCAAGCTCACCAAGTCCACATCTTTCCATCCGTAAACTGATGGCCAGATAGAGGTCGTCAACCGGATGATTGTACACATTCTGCGCATGTACAACTCAAAGCATCCACGCACATGGGATGAGAGCCTCCCCTATGTACAACACAACTACAATCAGGCTCTCCATATCTCAACCAGCCACAGCCCCTTTCAAGTGGGCTTGGGATTCCAGCCACTATGTCCCATTGACGTAGCCATGCCATTTGTGGCTACTCGGGCAGATTCAGCCCATGTCCAGTCTGAGGCTGACAAGGCAAACAGCTTCATTGAGCGCATTCAGCACATCCACCAACAAGTTCATGACATCTTGGACAAAGCCAATGCTAAGTACAAGCAACGACATGATCAACATCGGGTGCCACACAACTTCCAGGTGGGCGACAAAGTGTGGCTACATTTGCAAAAGAAGCGCCTCGCTAGACCCTACTGCAAGATTCGCCTGCTCCGATATGGTCCATACACCATCACCAAGGCTGTAGGGGACAATGCCTTTGAGCTCAATATTCCACCATTCCTTGGTCTGCACCCAGTGTTCAATGTGGACCGCCTTCGGCCCTACTTTCCACCTCTACTAGACACATCCGACATGGCAAAACAACTCACACCAACAGAGTTAAACCCAGATTGGATGGAACAAGCCACAACTGATCAAATTATGGACACACAGATCAAGAACACCCGCCAACAGAGGATCCAACTATATTGAGTTGTCAAAGAAGGCCAACTCCTTCACCAGGGCAAGTGGCTCACCAGAAACCAAGTTCAGCAGAAGTTTCCTCATCTCATGGAGGAACTCAACGCAATGGGGACCATCGCTTCCTAATAGGGGAGGACTGATCCAGGTGGATATTGGTGGCCACCCACCTATTCCACTTGGACCCACACCATTGTTTCTTTCAGTTTTTTAGTTTCCTTAATTGTAGCACAATTTACTATTTTTAGCAGTTCTTTGGGTCCTAAACTTCCGGAGCTGTTTTGAGGCCCTAAACGACATTTTTTGGGCATGAATGTTGCGACGAATATGAGTCTGTTCTAGACTCGATATTCGTTGTCAGCAGTGTAGTCCTCGGATAGATCTTTCTAACGATGTATCATGTGCGTCAAACGGAGATAGTATGTCAAAGTTACGACCCCAGGAAATTGATGTACCAATTTACCCCAACAGGGCCCATATTCTGGCGTTTCATCTCCTAGGGTTAGGTTTTTGGATGTTTAGGGTTTTCCATTGTTTCTCAGTAATATATAGGCCTTTGAGCCTCATTGTAACAAGCATTTCAGAGGCCAGTAGTCGCCACATCTCTTCTCAAAGATAAGCTACTAATGCCCTAGCTAGTTTATTTCCATTCTGTCTGTAAGCATTTTTCAGTCATTTGTTATTAATGAAATGAAGTCTTATTTCCGCTGCATCTTTGTGTTTATGTGTATTTATATATTTCATTGTGTTCCTACATAAATCTGGATCAACCCTCAACAATAAAGGCGTCCCTCTGAAGCCAAAAACGAGCTTTGATACCACATGTAAGTTTTAAACCTGCAAAGTAAAGCAATGCATATAGATTCTTAAGAAAAACAAAAATTAATCAATGGCTCATTCACATAGTACACAGAGATTTATAACGGAAACCCTCAACCGGGAAAACCTTTCTTATATTCATTATCTTGAATTTCACCATTCACCATACAATATATATATGCAATGTTTTTAGGTATTTCGTAGATACCAAAACCCTAATCCCTTAATCCGAGATTAATTTAGAAAACCGTTAAAAATAGCAAAAACCGCCCAAAAAAAAATTTAGGGGCGTTGCCCCGAACCCTGTCGGCCCCAGGCTACCGCTCGGAACATTGCATGTAACTAGGGGGGTCATACCTAGCCCCCCCTGGGACCCCCCTAGGAAGCGCCCGACGCACATGACACGAAGAGCACTACTAGAGGGATCGTCAGACGCAGTTGTCGAACCTGACGCACCCACACACACACATGCAAAGAATACAACATATACCCAACAGTGGTGATTGGTGAAATTCATTGATTATGTAATTAATTCTACATATTGAAAGACGTGAAGGGAGCAATAACACTTCAATTCTATCAAACAATTAGAAATGAGAAGCACAAATATTTTTATTATATCTAAAAATATATATTTGTTTTCCTATGTTAAACATTACATTGCATACACAAATTTATGGTTAAAGGCAAATTAATGTCACATCAAAAGCAAACTCATTGCTATAGTCCCATGGCAGGGACTAATAAAACATTAAAAACCTTCTTCAATACCGAGAAGACCGCCGCAAGTAGGAAATGTAAATAAATATGACATCAAAAACCTTCTTCAATGTCAAGAATGCCACCATCGGCTGGAGAATAAGACTCTAAATTCATCAACTAATAAAATAACAAATAAATGAATTTGAATATTTAAAAAAATAAGAAAATACAATTTCTAATGTAAAATTATTTAAAATATCTTGACAGTTTTGGTCAACGACCATGTTAATAGTTGTTCAACACAGAATTGATTACTATGTATAGTGTCTAGCAAGTATGATAAGGTGTATCTTAAACACACACAAAAAAGTTTTTATGTTTATATTAGATAAAAAATCCATACTTCTATTTATCTTTATTAATTAAAGATTTCCTTTATTACAATATTTCTATTCATTTCTAAAAATCAAATAACAGAGGGTATATAGAAACTACCACTTTCATTACAATTACATAAATTAAAATATGAAATAATATCACCTTAAGCGAGGCAGAAAACTCGATTACATAGACAACAAAAATCAACAAGATGCATTTCAAAATATCCTTTGGAGAGTTAATATATAATATACACTTTGGAGGTTCATTATTTAGCTTCTCTATCCTTGTCCTTCTTTATGTCAATTCAAAGGATGTTATTTTATGGTGGTTAATTGTTTATATTTTTTTTTATCTTTGTTCTTCTTTTATATAATTATATAAATATATGAATGTTATTTTATAATTAAGTAATAGATATTATAGGTTATGATATTTATTGGTTTGTATAGTTAGTTCAAGTGGTCATAAAGTATATGTGATAAAGTATATGTGAGATCTTTTATCAATCTTTCAAAGTTAGGGAAGTTAATGTTATTTTATAATTAAGTAATAGATATTATAAGTTATGATATTTCTTAGTTTGTATGGTTAGTTCAAATGATCATAAGTTATATGTGAGATCTTTTATCAATCTTTTAAAGTTAGGGAGGTTAGAGTTTAACTCTCTTAATCTCTTTGAGATTAGATTTTGTAACATTTTTTTTTTTTTTTTATGTGAAACCATCTTCCTTTTATTTTTTCTTTAAAAAAACAATTTCTTTAAATTATTTAAAGTTAATTTTTTCATATTTTTTTTCAATGCATGGACAAAAATCACAAATTTTATTATAAAGCATTTCCATGTTAATACTAAACTTGCATTAAACAAAATCACAAAATTATAAATCTTTCCATGGTAATATGAAGCCTTATAGGTCAATGGTATTCTTCCAGATATACTTCCATATTAATACTTGAAATTGCATTAATCAAAATCACAAAATTATAAACATTTCCATGGTAATACGTGGCCTTCTAGATCAATGGTATTCTTCCAGAGGTACTTCCATATTAATACTTGAAATTGCATTAATCAAAATCACAAAATTATAAACATTTCATGATAATACGAGGCCTTCTAAGTCAATGATATTCTTCCATATGTGCTATTGGGATGAGTAGGTTATTTCATAAAAATCACTCCTTTATTTTATATGATCCTCCTATTATACTTCTTTGATTGCCAATACTTTAATACACTTTGGAGAGTCCCTAAATCTCCCATGCTAAATGACATAAATAAACCAAATCGATGTAAACTCATTACTCATATTACTTCAAACAAAAACAATTCTGGTAAAAAAAAATGAAATGAGATTTTGGGATGTAAAATTGAATCTCCTTACATGAAATTGAAATTGTCTAGATGTCCTTTAGGTAGCACCACCTATCCATAAGGATTTGGAAGACAACACATCTATAAGTCTTGAATCGAAAACAACACATCTGTAAGTTTTGAATGAAACCTTGTCCCATCACATCGTTTGAGGTAGGAAGGGGTGTGTTAGGCCCGTTCCAATTCAACTCCTCTTTCCAATCACTCTCTTATGTAAAAGTAGTGGAGTGCACTCCACCTCAACCCATGTGCATGGCTACTTTGGGAGGTGATAGTTTATTTGCAAATTATCTTGCTGCTTAATTGGTCGATCTGTTAGCATGGGCAATTTTATATTCTTCCAGCAATATGATAGATCTTTTACACAAATGAGAGTAGCTCATCATATAGATCTTTTACACAAATGAGAGTAGCTCATCATATCACATGAGGTGGTCAAGGAATTATTATCAAGGATAGCAATCATTAGCTTCAGGTCACCTTCAAAATAATTATTTTGAAATCAATGATGAAGTATTCCTTTATTCTTAAAGTGATAACATCAAATTCAACCTTTATTCTTAAGGTAATAACATCACATTCAACCTTGTCATTCATGCATTTAATTATGACTTGTTAATACATGTTTATAATATTTTCACTATTTTTATTGAAAACTCTTCTTACTTTAACTTAATCTGTAGTTTTTTAAAGTGATAACATCAAATTCAACCTTTATTCTTAAGGTAATAACATCACATTCAACCTTGTCATTCATGCGTTTAATTATGACTTGTTAATACATGTTTATAATATTTTCATTATTTTTATTGAAAACTCTTCCTACTTCAACTTAATTTGTAGTTTCTTAGATATTTCAATGAAAAGATCAAGACCATAAATATACATCAAAATTATATTATACTATGTATGATCTTTAATAATATTAAAAACTTAGTATGTAGTTTCTTACATAGTTCAATGGAGAAATCATTACAATAGATATTCATAAGTTATTAAAAATACATCAAGATTATATTATAGTGAATAATGATTTACTTATGTATGATTTTTAATAATATAAAAAACTTAGTAAACAATGATTTACTTATGTATGATTTTTAATAATATTAAAAACTTAGTATATGTATTGTTTAATTAATTATAAAATAAGAGCAAAATCATAATAGTAAAGAATATTATAGGATAAATGAACGTGTGATTTTCTTATGATTTGATTTGTTATTTTAGATCTTATGTAGATACCAAAATGACACATAATTTTAAGAGGACTTAATTTTAGGACTTTATGGGAAGGAAACTCCTTAAATGATTGTTTTGATTGCTGGACAAAGAAGGTGCACATGTATCATACGGTACCTTGTATTGTTAACTGGAACATCTGGCTAGAATGCAATAGGAAAATCTTTGATAATGTGAGCCCTTCTATCAGCAGTGTAGTTCACAAGACACTTGGAGGTCTGAACAAATTAACCTCTACACAAAAAGTGCCAACTAAAAGACATTTCAAGACTTCCCTATAGTTTTCGGCGATAGAGGGATGGTTTGATGGAGCAACCCAATCAAATGGTCAACTAAGTGGAGCAGGGAGTTTGATTAGGACCAATGAGAATACAGTGTACAAATGAACTTTCAACTGTGGTGTAGGCACTAATACTAGAGTAGAAATTCTTGGAGTCTGTCCCACTCTCACATTGGCATCTAGGCTACATATTGTTGATATGCAGGTATTTGGAGACTCTAAAATAATAATTGACTAGTTAAATGACAAAGGGAATTTGCAGGTAATGCATTAGAATGTTGGAAAGACAAGATCAAAGAATTCAACAATTCTTTCTCTTCAATCATGTACACGAATATTTATCGAGAATCAAATATGGAGGCCGACAAACTTTCCAAGGAATCACTTCAGATGCCAGAAGGAAAAATCACTTATAATCAATGGATAGAGGGACATGAGGGACCTGCTTTGTTCCTTAAGTTATATTAGTACAGTTATGTAGTATTAAGTACAGTAGTGAGCTAAAACTGCAAATTCAGTAGAGTCAAAGTTATTTAAAAAAAAAAATTGGTCATACAAAGTTGGACAAAAGTGACAACTTAGTTTTTTGCTTTTTTGAATTGGTTGGCATCTTTTGCAGCTTGCCTGAAAGTGATGGGAGTTTGTGGACAGTTGTAAATCTTTATCAGGAGGTCAAGTATGTAATACCAAATTATATTTCTAATATAATGAGAAATTTATGTTGGAAAAAAGATACCAAATAAAAGTCCCAAATAATAATATTAACAAAATTAATAATAAGTAATGATTCAATAATAAATAAAACATGATAAAATAAATAAGTAGAATTGGAAATAATAACTAAAAAATGATAATTGAGACATGATTGATTAACGAAGTAGGGGTGTTGTTATCCCCTCTACAAATATTCAAATGTCTCTAGAGATAGTTATCCCTTCATAACATGGTTATTAATATTATTATCATTATTGCATACATATTGATCCTCCTAACCCCTATGATTCTTGATATAATCACCCCCTTTAATCATTTTGACCTTGGATGCACAATACCTCGTAACCCCTATAACCTTTAACGTAATTACCTCCAAAACACTATGAACTTGAACACACTAACCCCTTAATACACTGTGACCACTAACCACTATGACCCCAAACACATTATGATGCCTAACACATTAGCAAACTTTTTCCCCTAAGCACTCTGACCTCAAACACATTATACCCCTATGACCCTAGATATAATCATTGCTACACACATTATGAAATTGAACAAACTAAACCTCTAATATATTTAACACCTAGTCACAATGACCTTGAACTCTCTATGATTCCCAATAAATTGATCCACTAACACATATTTGCTTCTAACCACTATAAACTGAACCACACAATAACCCTAATACCTAGATCAATTATACAACTACTCCCTAACACATTAACCCCATAATATAGTATGACCCTTAACCTTTGTGACCTTTGATACAATCTCCTTGTAACATACCATGACCTTGAACACACTAATGCATTGATATATTATAATCCCTAAGTTACCACTATGACCTAAGAAACATTATACCCCCTAATCCATATGACCCTTAACACAATCACCTCAAATGCACTAATCCCTAAACACACTTTGACCATTTTCGATTATCACTCCAAACACACTATAACCCCTTACACACTATCATCTTTGACACGATCACCCCCCAACACACTGACTCCTTAAACACACCTTGACCTCTAACATATTTTTCCCACTAACCCTTGCTAGAATCATGCCCTAAAACAATATGACCCCCAACCATCATGACCTTACATATGTTATGGTTGTAATGGCTCGTATAGCCATTTTAACTCTAATACATGAAATCAATAAAAAAGATATAAAACATGTATATTTATAACCATAAATTGAAAAGTAAAGAAATTATTCTATTAATTGCATAATTCATATGACATAAGAGTGGTGAGGAGCTTAATTGAGAGTTGAAGAATGCAATTACTTACAATGCAGGTGGATGTAAAACCAGAGTGCTTCGATATTTGATCCAATTGTCCGCAACAAAGTGTGGGGGATGACTCTCCTCCCAACCAATCCCTCAATTATCATGATTGAAAACCCATGAGTCCTTAATCAACTATCTATGTCAGCTTCCAAACCTTTCCATCAATTGCATCAACAAAAGATCTCCCACTTCATTTTCCACCTTCAATATATAGAGTTCTTCTTACCATCCATGCAAAAAGTTCCATGCATGAGTTACACTTATCATTAAGTAACTAATCATGTAGTTTCCCTTGTCTTAACCTTTCTTCATTTAGTTTTCCATAAATTTATATTTTTCTTATTTTTACCCTTTTGTTCTATTAATAAAGTAACTCACTTTATTTATTTATTTATTTTTTTCTTTCTATTTGTATACCATTGATTGATTTATTTATTTATTTATTAGTATTTATCTTTATTATTATTATAATTTATTTAATAATATGGGACATTACAATGGTCTCAAGCAAACTATGACCCTTTACATTCTAACCCCCTTAACCCACTAGCCCACTAATAGACCATAACGCCTAAATAGTATGTCCCTTAACACATTATGGCCCTTAGCACACTAACCCCTTATCACACCTTAACCATTAACCATTATGACCCCAAACACACTATACCTAATTACCCCCACAACCCATTACACAATCATCCCTTAACACAGTCTCACCTCTAAGAAAACTTACCCCTTGCCACAATGAGACCCCTAACCATTACAACCTTAAGCACACTATAGCTACTAAGCCTTATGATCTCTAATACAATCACCCCTTCGCAATTATGAGATTATACCCATTGGCCCTTATCACCCCTTACACAATCACCCCTTAACATTATTACCTTGAACACATTAACACCCAAATACATACTAACTAGTGACTAATTCCTAACAAATATTAACTATAATTAACCAATTTAACAATGGTTGACCGTGATTAACCATATTGACCACATAGAGAAACTAGCGCTTAATTCCCTATTCTACTAACCCCTTAACCCTAATGACGTACTAACTCCTAACCCATATTGACCTATGTTGAGTAATGTTGACTATTAACCAACAAAGTCACCTTAATTCAATTGTCACCACTAATCATTAACCCATGATCATGATTAACCATCATTGACCATCTCAACTATATTTATCAAATTAATAATATTTGTCCATACCCACCATATTTGGCAACACTCGCAATGTTTGACCCATGTTTGACCATGGTTTATTATCTTGATTATAATGATGATATTAATCATATTTCAACAATAAATCACTGTGTTTGATCATATTTTACCATATTGAAGAGGTGTATGTAAAATGGCTCCATGGGAATTTGATGACCAATATAATATCCTTGGTGTTAAGGGAATTCTTGGATACACAAACCATTATTCTAAAGAATGGGTAGAAGATATTCCAAAATTTAATGGTGATTTTCTTTTAGTTATTCCTCATGTTGTAATTTTTTTAGAATATACTTCAAGGATCAATGTAATAGATGAGGAAGTGTTGATGAGACTTTTTGTATTACCTTTGGGAGATGAAAAAAGGATTGGGGTAGACATTGTAGAGGTCTAATAGGCATTTCTTGCATTGTAGATTTCTTTCAACTCTTCCTCAAATGCTGGGGTCCTAAATCTCGAAAGAATGAGGATATTTTTCAAGATCTTATCGCAGTCATGTAAGAAAAGGAAGAAGCATCCCAAGCCTCCATGCATGAAGATGAAGAGCTTGAATAAAATGATCTAGAGCCAACTCTTGATCTTCTCCGTGAATATTTTGACTACTTGAATTGAAGATCAAGCTCAAAGTTTTGTTGAAGGCCAAAGACATGAGAGTGAAGATGAAGAAGCATGTATCTCCATTGAAGAAGAAGAATAAGAAGAATATATTTATCAAGAGCCAACTCTTGAGGAAAACCAAGATCATGAAGAAGAATCTTTTTCAACCACCTCATCATTTCATGAAGAATAAATGTATAATTCACCTCAATTTTTTGAACTTAACTATGCATCTATTGAAGAATTTGAAAAAGAGATATGTCCATATTTGTTTGCTTCTATAATTAATCAAGACATGTGCAACCAAGAAAATTATATGCATTTCCAAAAAAATTATCATGAATTTGATAAAAGTTATTGGGAATTTTTTTGGAATCCAATTTATGATACAACTAGAGAAGGGAGTGCATATTTTGAGTTTATTGGGCAGTCTATTATAAGAGAAGCAAGTTCAAGTAATATTCATAAACATTCAAAAAAAATTGTAGATGATTTCCAGTTATGTTCACATGCATATAATTCAAAATTTGAAGTTTGGTAGACAATTTAACAAAAAAAAATTCCAGCCACCATTGTCCTTAGTGGTGAATTTTCATGTAAAAATCAAGCTGGAGATGATATGTTTATTGTTGGAAATTGTATGGGACAACAAAGTATGTATTCAGATGTAAATTGTAGAAAATTTCATCCTTCTTATATGGACCAAGCAACCATCACATGATGATATGTTTATTATTGGAAATTGTATGGGACAACAAATTATGTAATCAGATGTAAATTATAGAAAATTTCATCCTTCTTATATGGACCAAGCAGCCATCACATGCACTTAGGAATTTATTTTCAGATCTGAAAATGAATTTTGTAACTTATCTTCATACTTTTCTCAAGATAGTGTTGTAATGGAGAAGCCTCAAAAATTTTCTTGACGATAAAGAAGAAAGTGCTCCTATTTTTTGTTGAATTTTCTGATTTTTAGATGTGATAATTATTGCCTTATGATTTAAATGCTATTGTTATCATAGAATAATTACACACTGAAAATCTCAACAAGACTTAGTGAACTTGATGAGAGGTTATTGTAAGTAAATATTATATATGAGATGATATATTACAATTGTCGGCCCTGATATATATACTTGGGTGGAGTGCCATTTCATTTAATGGACATGTCTTTTCCATTATTGTCTTTTCAATAAATAATTTATTATTGATTATTGATTATTGATTATTTATATTTATACATTATATTATTTATATATTATATTTATGTTGACGGTTATTTCATCACATGCACTTCTAACTAATATAGATCACTCCATCCTCGTCAGGAGAAAGACTACACCTGGGACATTCACCACTAGCAAAGATCTGTGAGCGAATGAGTCATTTCCCTTAGTCAAATCAACATGACCAATCTGGGAGAATGTCTGGCCGATGTTGCTAACTGGAGAAACATCAACACTCCCTCACAGCAAGGGAGACATTTGCATCACACCAATATTGTCTCTGAAGTATACAAACTTTGTCTTAGACATAGGCTTGGTGAGAATGTCCGCAATTTGTTCATCTGTAGATATGTACTAGAGATTTACTACTCCCTTATGTATTATGTCTCGGATGAAGTGATATATGTTCTCAATGTGCTTCTACTTGTCATGAAATATTGGATTTTCAAAAAGCTTGACACAGCTTTGATTATCACAGTGTATTAAGGTCGCATCTAGCTCTTGATCAAATAGTCATGCAAGAAGTTTTTGAAGCCATATTGCTTCATGACTTGCGACACTAGTTATTGTGACACTGGCTACGATATACTATGATTACGTTGTATTAAGTGCTATAGAAGTATGCTTCCTACTAAACTAGGATGTCATGGTTGATCCTAAGCTGAAGCAGCACCCCGAGGTGATCTTTCTGTCCATTGCACTCCCTACCCAGTCAAAATCAGTATATCCCTGCAGCCTCACTTCCCCACCTGAGTCATATCTCAGACCATATCCAACTGTACCACACAGGTACCTCAACACATGCTTTGTCTGATCCTAAGCTAAAGTAGCACCCCGAGGTGCTCTTTTTGTCCACTCCACTCCCTACCCAGTCGGAATCAGTATATCCCTGCAACCTCACTTCACCACCTAAGTCATATCTCAGACCATATCCAACCGTACCACACAGGTACCTCAACACATTTTTTGTTGCAACCCAATGGAAGTGCCTCGGTTCAACCATGAACTAGCTCAGGGTGTTCACTGCAAAGCAAATATCTAGCTTGGTGTTAACTAGGTACATCGGGGATCCAATCAGCTGCCTATACATAGTGGGATTAACCAAATTTGAATCTAAAGTGGAATCACTCAGCTTCTTCAGATTTGTCACCATAGGTGTAGCCATGGAATTGCAGTCCATCATACTGAATCTGCTCAAGATCTCAACTATGTACTTCCCTTGTCCAAGGAAGATCTCACTTGGTTTCTACCACACCTCCAATCCCAAGAAATAATGCATGAAGCTAAATTCCTTCATCTCGAACTTATAGGCCAACTCCCTCTTAAACTAATCGATGAGTCAGTCTGCTCCCATAAGGAATAAGTCATCAACATATAACACCAATATCAAAGGATCACCATTAACAACCTTGTAGTGAAGATTGGGATCTAATTCACTCTTGGTTAAGCCCAAGCTCATCAAGTATCCATCAATCCTCGAGTACCATTCCCTGGGTGACTACTTGATTCCGTACAAGGCCTTCTTCAACCTACAAACATGAGACTCCCTCCCATGTTCCTCAAAGCCCTGAGGTTGTTTTATGTACACTTTCTACTCAATCACACCATTGAGGAATGCAGTCTTTACATCCATCTAGTGTAATCTCCAATCCATGACTGTTGCAAGAGAAATAATAGTCTTGATGGAAGTGTACCTGGCGACTAGATAAAAATTCTCCTCATAGTCCACTCCCTCTTTCTGAGAGAATCCTCTTTCCATAAACCTCGCTTTGTACTTTTTGATGTTGTCATTTGTTGCATGCTTGATCTTGTAGATCCACTTGGAAGTCACCACTAACTTACCCTCAGGTCTCGGCACAATCTCCCACACATCATTCTTCATGATGGATTGATACTCCTCCATCATGGCATCTCTCCAAACTTGTTGGCCGGATGCCTCGTCATAACTGGAATGTTCGAAAGCAATGATGTGACTCATCAATGCCATATAACTCAAGAAATTATGAGGTCGTCTACTTTTCCTGAAAGTACCATGGGGAGATACATGCCTCTCTGCATCCTTTAATGTATCACAAAGCCAGATTGGCCTCTTCCTGGTCTCTGGAACAACAACTCTAGGTGGGTCCATTGGTTCAGCTGGCTCTGCTAACTTCTCTTGATAGTCTAAAGGATGATCAACTAGAACAAAGGGACTTGAACCCGTGCATCCTTCAGATCCTTCTACCCCTCACTATCGATCTCCATGTGAGACTCTTTGGACCTCCTGAACGTTGTGTCTTCGTCAAAGGTGACATCCTGACTAACCTCTATCTGGCGATGTCCTAGAATGTAGATTTTGTAAGCCTTTTATGTTTTGTTGTATCCAACAAATGTCCCCTTCTTCATAGAAGGCTCCAACTTTGTCCTTTTCTCCTTGGGCATGTGAATGTAGATTGGAAAACCAAAGATCCTCAAATCACTGACCTCTAGTTTCACACTTGTGAAAGCCTCTTCAGAATTCTTGTCCCCCAAGATCCGGAGAGGACTCATGTTCTGGACGTACACTATTGTATTGGATGCCTCTCCCCATAAGAACATGGGTAAATCATGATCATGAATCATAGATTTGGCATATTCTACCATGGATATGTTATTCCTCTTTGCAAGCTCGTTCTGTTGTGGGTTGTAAGGAACAATAAACTCCATCTTGATCCCTGCCTCCTTGTAGAAATCATTGAAGTCCCTGGAAGTGTACTCTCCTAAATTATCTGACCTCAACATCTTGATCTTCTTCCCTGTCAATTTCTCTACCTAAGCCGTGAACTTTTGGAATCTGTTGAAGACCTCATCCTTGGTCTTCATGAAGAAGATCCATGTCTTCTGGGAAAAATCATCAATGAATATCACATAATATATGAATCCACCCAAATATGCAACTGTCATAGGTCCACATACATGTGAATATACTGGATCCAATATCCCCTTGGACTTCTTGTCACTACTTGGAAAATATCCCTTGGCATTATTTCCAAGTGCACACCCCCTGCAAATTCCATCATGCTCTACCCGAAGCTCTGGAAGTCATGTGACCATTGTTAAATTTGGCATCATCAATAGTCATTCTCCAATGAGAGGCCATATGGGCCACCCTGAGGCTATCCATGGAGATTTGGAGAATCAACCAGTCTTGTGAGGTATTGACAAAAGTCAGGGGGAACATACAACCTCTATGAGTCAAACCAAAAGTCAGGACAAACGAGATGCTATGTGAGTCTAATGCAAAAGTCATGGGGAACATATAACCTCTGTGAGCATAGACAGTCTAGTGCAAAAGTCAGGGGGGAACGTACAACCTCTATGAGCATAGACAGACTAGTGCAAAAGTCTGGGGGAACATACAACCTTTGTGAGCCTAGTCAAGCCTTGTGAGCCATGAGCAAAAGTCTAGGCATCTAGCAAAAGTTAGGTTGAATATAAAATTCCTATGAGCTAGAAACAAACGATATTCCTAATACTTCAAATGATATAACTGTATTGATCTAGTGCGTTGGCACGTGTAACATTATCCACCATGAAGAGAATTTTGAATTGCCTTGTAAAGAGTCCAGTTGTAACTGAAGTCTCAAGTCTAGTTCTATTTTAGAACTAAAGTGTAATGTTGAGTTGTAACTGAAGTCTTAAGTCCAGTTCTATTTTAGAACTAAATTGTAATGCTGAGTTGCAACCGAAGTCTTAAGTCTAGTTCTATTTTCGAACTAAAGTGTAATGCTGAGGTGCAACTGAAGTCTTAAGTCTAGTTCTATTTTAGAACTAAAGTGTAATGATGAGTTGTAACTGAAGTCTTAAGTCTAGTTCTATTTTTGAACTAAAGTGTAATATTAAGTTGCAACTGAAGTCTTAAGTCCAGTTCTATTTTCGAACTAAAGTGTAATGTTGAGTTGTAACTGAAGTCTCGATTCTAGTTCTATTTTCGAACTAGAGTATACCAGTCTCAAGTCTAGTTCTAATTTTTAACTAAAGTATGAAGTAGAGTTATGATTAAAGCATGCAAACAAGTTACTATTTCGAGCCTCTCCTCTTCTCCTCTTCAGCCTATATAAGCAGACGTCGACCCCTCTCTTCAACACAGTTTCGATATGCAGGTTAACGGTGAAGCAATAGAGGAGCATATCAGTAATAAAGAGGCAGCTTACCAAAGAAGCATATCACTGATGTATATCAGCAATAGAGGCTACATATTAGAGGCGTGTATCAGCAGCATATCAGTGTTTTATATCAACAATAGAAGCAGCATATCAAAGGTGTATTTCAACAAGGTCTCTTAGGTCTTTGTCAGGTCAGAGTCATCTTGGCAAGGTCTTTAAGAGAAGAACATTCATGGTGGATATTTGTAAGTGATCTTACATTATTAATGCAATAAAGGATTATCATTTGTTGGGGTTTTTCTCCCTGTACAGGGTTTCCCCGGGGTATATGTGTTGTTAATGTGCATGCTTACTTATTTACATAGTTATTGCTATTCGGTTATGATTTGTTATTGTTGAAGTGTATTAAGCTGGAATCAAATTATTGAAGAAAATAAAAGAATTAATCTGCATAAGAAATCAAGCTCATAATTTAACATGGTATCAGAGCTTAGGGTGTGCTAAATGTGTTGAAGTTCAGTAGCAGGTACAAACAGATCCAAGCTAGCTTGATTAAGTTTTCAATGTAAGGTCCATGGCATCCTCCATTTCAGTCAGGGCCAAGGATACGCTTAAAGGAGCTACTAAATTCAATGTGTGGAAGCTTTGGATAACAAATATCTTGCAGGAGCATGATCTTGAGCAGTATGTGACCACTGTGGTGGAGGAACCCACGAATAATGCAGGAAGAGAAACCTTCAGGAAGAGTCAAGCAAAGGCCAAGCGAATCATCTTTGACTCAGTCAAAGACAGTATAATTCCTGCAATGACTTCGTTAATGACTGTCAATGACTGTATGGATACCTTGGTGAATCTGTATGAGAAACAGGCTCCAAGTCAGAAGAGGACACTTAAGCACATGCTTAAGTATTTGAAGATGGAGAAAGGTGAATTAGTGGCTTCTTTATGTTCCAGGATAGCCCAGATCAGAGATCAACTTTTGGTCACAGGGGTGACGGTGGACGATGATGATTTAGTGCAGGCCATTTTTTATGGTCTTCCTTCTTCATGGGAGACCTTCTTATCCAGTGTAAGTGGGAGAGAGATTCAACCCACGTTTGAGAGGTAATGGCATGATTGCCTCCAGGAGGAGAGTCGCACATCTACCAGGAGTGAGCCAACGAAAGAAGAGCACTCATCTTTAGCATGAAGATTCAAGGGAAAGAAGAAAGGCTCTCAGAGGAAGCCAAACACCAAAGGTACATTCAAAGGAAAGAATATTGATACCTCTGAGATTAAATGCTTTAGTTGTAATAAGTTTGGTCATTTTGTTAAATAGTGTTGGTTTAGAAATAAATATTCTAGGAAAAGGAAACATCATGCCTCAATTGCTGAGGATGATAAATCCAAAAGAAATCAGAAAAGTCCTTCTAATGAGAAAGAAAATAGAAAAGAATATTACCTGGTTTCTGCCTTATCCAATTTAGTTTTCACAGGGCTAAAAACTTGGTTAGTAGATAGTGGTGCATCAAAGCACATGACAGGGTTCAAGGAGATCCTCTCAGATTTTGAGACAAAATATTTTGCAAAGCATGTTGAGCTTGGGGATGACAAATGTTACAAGATAGAGGGAGTAGGCTATAACTCCTTTAGATTGGAATCCAGGGCTAGACTTCACGTTGATGAAGTATTATATGTTCCAGGGCTCAAGAAGAATATGCTATCAGTTGCAACCCTTGAGGACATGGGATATTGGGTGATCTTCAAGGACAGGAAGGAACTACTATGGGTTAAAGGTAGCCACTTAAGTATAGCAGAACCCATTGGAACGCGCAGTGGAGGACTTTACGTCGTGTCAGAATAGTGAGTTCAGGCATTGGCTCGTGATGCAACTAGCTCTAGCGAGTTGTGGCACAAAAGACTTGGACATCTTTATTACAAAGCTTTTCTAGATCTACAGAACATGGTATGTGGCATGCCCTCTATTTCTCTTAGTAAAAATGAAATTTGTAAGGGATGCATGCTAGGTAAAAATATAAAGAAAGTATTTCCTAGTAGTGACAACAAAGCTCAGGGCATCTTAGATCTGGTTCATTCTGATGTATGTGGTCCTATGTCATCTCCCTCACTCAGTGGTTGTTTGTATTATGTCATTTTTATTGATGAATACTCAAGAAAATGTTGGATATATTTCCTTAAAGCTAAAAGTGACACATTTGATAAATTCAAACAGTTTAAAGCCTTTATTGAAAAGAAGACAAGGAAACACATCAGAATCTTTAGAACATACAATGGAGGAGAGTTTGAATCTCTCCGGTTTGAGGATTTATGCAAGTCAGCAGGAATCAAGAGACAGTTGACCGTGCCATATAACCCTCAGCAAAATGGGGTTGCTGAGAGGAAAAACAGGACAATTTTTGAGGCAGTGAAAGCAATGATGTTTGACCAAGATCTGCCAAATTATTTATGGGCGGAAGTTACCTCCATTGTCGTGTATATTCAGAACAGGTGTCCACATGTTATCTTGAAGGACAAGACTCCTGAAGAAGTCTTCTCAGGGATCAAACCTGAACTGGGGAATCTAAGGATATTTGGGTGTCCTATGTATATTCATGTCCCTAAGGAAAAGAGGACAAATATGGAACCCTCAGGCAAGAAAGGGGTTTTTGTGGTGTACAGTGAGAACTCCAAGGCTTATAGGATTTATGTACCAGGTTAGAGGAAAATAGAGGTAAGCAGAGATGTGACTTTCCATGAGGAAGACACATTTAAGAAATCCAGAGAACTTTAGCAGGAATCATAAGCAGTTCATCCAGAATCACCCTCTTCTGAAAATGAAGATTCAAATGATCAGAGGGAGGAACCTCGTGAAGGGCCAAGTAATGAGCCCCTAGAACTTGTTGAAGTGTTAGAAAGAACTCTTGAAGAACCTATAGCCAAAAGGAAGCCAGGGTGGCTTAAAGAAATAGTGCAGGAAGCAGAAAGGATAGTTGCTCCCAAAGGAACCTTCAGGGAAAGGAAGACGCCTCATAGGTTTGGAGGCTATGTTGCACTGATGAGCAGCATTAGTGATGTCAAACCTTCTTCATTTGAAGAATCAGATAAATTACAAGTATGGAAGGATGCCATGCTTGAGGAATATATGTCTATTATAAAGAACAATGTTTGGGACATTGTGCCGAGGCCAAAAGACAAATCAATGGTTCCTTCCAAATGGATCTATAAGATCAAACATGCAGCTGATAGAAGTGTGGAAAAGTTCAAAGCAATATTTGTAGCTAGAGGCTTCACTCAGAACGAAGGAATCGACTACGAAGAGACTTTTTCCCTTGTAGCCAGGTATACCTCCATTCGAACTATTATTTCTTTAGCTTATGTTCTTGGTTGGAAGCTACATCAGATGGATGTAAAAACAACATTCTTGAATGGAAAGATTGAATGAGAGGTCTTTGTGGAAAAACCAAATGGTTTTGTACTGCATAACAAAGGCAATCATGTATGCAAGCTAAGGAAGGCCTTGTATGGTCTTAAGAAGGATCTCAGAGTTTGGTATGACAGGATTGATGGCTTTCTTAAAAGCCTGGGCTTTCAGAAAAGTGATGTTGATGCAAATTTGTACTTCAAGGTAAGAGGTAACCAACCTGTTATACTAATCTTGTATGTTGATGATCTCTTTCTAACAAGAGATGAACGGCTAATAGCCTGGTGTAAGAGGGAGTTAACCTCAAAATTCGAGATGAAAGAGTTAGGCTTGATGCATTACTTCCTAGGATTGGAAGTGTGGCAAAGACAAGGCGAGATATTTCTGGCACAAGGAAAATACACATTGGATGTACTAAAGAGGTTTGGTATGATGGATTGCAAATCCATGTCTACTCCTATGGTTACCAACCTGAGGAAGCTACATGAGTCTGATACAAGTTCATATTTGGTGGATCCCACCATGTATAGGCAGTTGATTGGATCATTGATGTACATGATCCACACTAGGCCAGATATATGCTATGCAGTGATTGCAATGAGTCAGTTCATGATTGAACTGAGACAGAGACACTGGGTGGCAGCAAAGCACATCTTGAGATATATCAGAGGGACCATTACTTATGGTCTGAGATTTACATCCAGTGGTGGTTTATTTTTGCATGGGTATGTAGATACTGACTAGGCAGGAAGCCCAGTGGATCGGAAGAGTACTTCCGAATACTGCTTCAGTTTAGGATCCACTATGATCTCTTGGTCAAGCCAAAAGCAGGGATCCATTGCACAAAGTACAACAGAGGTTGAGTACATTGCAGCAAGTGATGCTAGCAAGGAAGCAATATGGCTCAGAAAATTGGTTTCTGGGTTGTTTGGTGACAAGCTCGAGACGACGGTGGTTCATTGTGATAATCAAAGTTGCATAAAATTGACACAGAACCCAGTATTTCACGACAAGTCAAAACATATTGACATGAGGTACCACTACATCCGAGACTTAGTCCAGAGAAAAACTGTAAAGTTACAGTACATAGACACGAGCGAGCAGGTAGCTGATATCCTAACCAAGCCTCTGACCTCGAGAGACAATTTGTGTAGTTGAGAGGCAAGATTGGTGTGGCTGAGAATGACTCCCTCGCTGAGAGGGAGTGCTAAATTTGGCAGCATCGACAGTCACTCTCCAATGAAAGGCCATATGGGCCACCCAGAGGCTAGCCAGGCAGATTTGGAGAATCAACTAGTCTTGTGAGGTAATGACAAAAGCCAGGGGGAATGTAGAACCTCTGTGAGTCAAACCAAAATTCAGGATGAACGAGATGCTAAGTGAGTCTAATGCAAAAGTCAAGAGGAATGTACAACCTCTGTGAGCATAGACAATCTAGTGCAAAAGTCAGGGGGAACGTACAACCTCTGTGAGCATAGACAGACTAGTGCAAAAGTCAGGGGGAACGTACAACCTCTGTGAGCCTAGTCAAGCCTTGTGAGCCATGAGCAAAAGTCAAGGCATCTAGCAAAAGTTAGGTTGAATATAAAATTCCTATGAGCTAGAAACAAACGATATTCCTAATATTGCAAATGATATAATTGTATTGATCTAGTGCGTTGGCACGTGTAACATTATCCACCATGAAGAGAATTTCGAATTGCCTTGTAAAGAGTCGAGTTGTAACTGAAGTCTCAAGTCTAGTTCTATTTTAGAACTAAAGTGTAATGTTGAGTTGTAATTGAAGTCTTAAGTCTAGTTCTATTTTAGAACTAAAGTGTAATGTTAAGTTGCAACTGAAGTCTTAAGTCTAGTTCTATTTTCGAACTAAAGTGTAATGTTGAGTTGCAACTGAAGTCTTAAGTCTAGTTCTATTTTAGAACTAAAGTGTAATGTTGAGTTGTAACTGAAGTCTTAAGTCTAGTTCTATTTTTGAACTAAAGTATAGTGTTGAGTTGCAACTGAAGTCTTAAGTCTAGTTATATTTTCGAACTAAAGTGTAATGTTGAGTTGTAATTGAAGTCTCGAGTCTAGTTCTATTTTCGAACTAGAGTATACCAGTCTCAAGTCTAGTTCTAAGTTCGAACTAAAGTATGAATCTGAGTTATGATTAAAGCATGCAAACAAGTTACTATTTACAGCCTCTCCTCTTCTCCTCTTCAGCCTATATAAGCAGAGGTCGACCCCTCTCTTCAACACAGTTTTGATATGCAGGTTAAGGGTGGAGAAATAGAGGATCATATTAGTGATAAAGAGGCAGTGTACCAAAGAAGCATATTAGTGTTGTATATCATCAATAGAGGTGGCATATTAGAGGCGTATATCAGCAGCATATCAGTGTTGTATATCCACAATAGAAGCAGCATATCATAGGTGTATTTCAGCAAGGTCTCTTAGGTCTTTGTCAGGTCAGAGTCATCTTGGCAAGCTCTTTAAGAGCAGAACATCCATGGTGGATATTTGTAAGTGATCTTACATTATTAATGCAATAAAGGAATATCGTTTGTTGGGGTTTTTCTCCCTGTACAAGGTTTCCCCAAGGTATATGTGTTGTTGATGTGAATGCTTACTTATCTACATAGTTATTGTTATTCGGTTATGATTTGGTATTGTTGAAGTGTATTAAGTTGGAATCAAAGTATTGAAGAAAATAAAAGAATAAATCCGCATAAGAAATCAAGCTCATAATTTAACAACCATCATCTTCATTGTTGGTAAAGCCATGTAACATAAGTGTGCAAATCTCTAATGACATAGCTCACACAAATTGATGTTGTCATGTACTGATTCCTGAGCTAGTCATCCCAACAATCTATATAGACCTTGTTAGGCTCCAATCTACTGATGTAAATTAGAGTGCAAATGATTGTCAATCCGGTGTTTGTAAGACTTAGAGGCACGTCCAAAATGTATGGATTTAGAGATAACTTTTATTCTTTTATGGGAATAAACCAAAACCTATTCTAAGAGCTGAATATGGAAGAGATGCTAAGCTTCTGTTCAAAAGTCCTATTCATAGATCTCATGACAGTAATCAGCAATTGTTTTCCTAAAGAGTATCAATAGTAAGCATTCAAAAGATATTCGAACTAGTTCTAAGGCTTATCAATGCTAGAAAGACAAAACTCTTATTCAAGAGATGCATTCATTGTCTTCTTTCATTCATTAGCAATTATCATCAATTCTTATTAAATCAAAAGTATTGAAAGCGTAAATAACTCAAAAATCATTCATGATTATCCTAATGCTTGAAAACGAACCACACATTGAATTCTTATTCAAGAAATCATTCACAACATGAGTAAGGCTTAGAAACATTAAGCATTTTACTTAACTATGGAATTCATATAACTACAACAAAGAATAAACTCATMTAYAGCAAGAKCTRATCTARAACATGTATCAAAGATTACTTGAAAAGAACATAAAGGAAGAGTGTACTAGTTTGGCAAAGGGGGCCCTCCAATGCTTCACTTGTACACTTGAGTTGTCTCAGCTAAGAAGGAGCTTCCAACAACATTCACATCATCATATCATAAACATTATCAAGAACAAAACGCAGAATTGATCTCAAGATTGCAAATTCCAAAGTTTCTTCATTCACATCCAAGGTTGTCATACTAGTTTATGCCTTAGAGTATTTATACAAGAGTTTTGAAACTAATAATGCTAATAAATCTCCTGAAGATCATGATCAGATCCATAATATATGCTAGGAAGGTCGAATACCCCCTTCAGATCCATAAAATATAAACAAATCCCAAGAAAATCTAAAATTGTCCATGATTTTAGGCTAAAACAGGGTATTTTCTGTTGAAGTGGCCTTGTTTGACCAACGTTGACTGGACACCTGGAAGGCTCAGATCTCAAAGCTGATAGCTCATCATCCATCCTTGTACATAAAGGATCACAACCCAAGTCTCATATTTCACCCAGCTGTCCTGCAAGTACACGAACCTTGGAGCAATTACGGGATTTGGTCAAATCCTGTAATTTCTGATAAATTTTCAATTTTAATGCCAAAAATTAGAAAACTCAATTCTTAAGCTAAAGAATGATAAATGTACCTTGCATAAGTTGTTTTATGGAAAATATGGAATGAAATGGAGGCAAAATGGATGGTTATGGAGGCAAAAATGTAGTTTATAGAGTAAAAAGGAAGCATAAAAATGTACTCAACAGACCTCCCTCTCAAACAACAATCATTGTTGCGGAGTCTATAGCATCTTTGTTAGTTATCACAGTGAGGCCAGTCGTAGCTTGTAGAGAAACAAAGAGTGACCAAAAAAGAGTTGGTCACACTATGTAGTGCAATCCTTAAGGTAGTCATACCCTGTAATTAGGAAAATCGGGACCAAAGGGAATGTGGTCACTCTATGTGCACAGGCCTCTCATGACCACAACCATACAATTGCAAAAAATAAAAGATTTGAAGCAAATCTATCAGATCTGGCATTGGAATATTTTAACTAGTTTCGGAAAAGACTTAGTAGCGGATCACGAACAAATAATGATACATAAATTATTTTTATGGTTCAGTAAAAATAAATTTTACCTACTCACTAGAAAATATTTTACGGATCAGTAACAAATTATTTTATGAAGTTGTTTTTCCAAGTACCATGGGTCAAAACCATGGGCTCTTTACCAACTATGATACCATGTTGAATTTTTTTATTTTCGGTGTGTAATTATTCTATGATAACAATAGCATTTAAATCATAAGGCAATAATTGTTAGATCTGAAAATTAGAAAATTCAACATTTTTTTATAATGTTTAATATATCCTCAATAGAAAGATTTCAGCCCTATCCTACTTTGGATAGAGGAGAGTTGTGTGGGTACATGCCATCTTGGGCATAGTCTTGGTGTATTTGGTGGTCTCCATGATGGTACTTCAGATTTCAGCCTTATTTCCATGGAGATTCTAGCTTATGTACATGTGACTTTCGATGTTTTCCTATTTTGTTTCATAGCCAAACAAAAGGGAAAGGTTTCCTATGTAAACAAAGAGCTAGGGTGGTTCCATTGGTTGTATGATTACACCTAGCCTTTGTATTTTTCTCATGTAGGTAGGAGTAGGAGGAATAATTCTTTGAAAGACACTAGAGTAGAAGGATAAGCTCCATATTATGAGCATTTCATCTTATGTACTTTGGCATTGTTGGCTTGTGCCTTACTTGTAAAGCCAATTTTGATGAATAAGTTATAACTTATAAAGAATTGGATGTGGTGTTTGAGGATGAGACTTAGACCATACCACCACATGGCCCTCATAAAACCAAAGATTCTAGGGTTCTCATGCACTCTTCTTCAAAGAGCACATGTCCCAAAGTAGGAGCCAGTTGTTACCCATCATGTTGACATGAGTGGTAAAATGGTCTTGTGAAAATTGATGGGATCATACTAGCCTTCCAAAGGTTGGTATGCTGGTGGAGGTTGATTCAAGGGCATATCTTTTTCTTCACTGATCTTTATCATGGTGGTCACCTATTCACATCCCAGTCACTTTCGCTTAGTATTGCCTAGTTGTCCTCTAACATGGTGATGTATTTACCTAGTTCCATTCATATTCATGTCATTTTCATAGTTTTACCTAGGAAAATTGATTATTGCAAGCATATCATCATTCTTTCCTAGATAAAATCCACTTCACTCATACATTATCACCAACCTCCACCATTTTGCCTAGGTGATTCGTGTATCACAACACATCTCAAATTTCACTTAAGTAAAATACACTTACATTCCATTTCACTCCTTGAGTTGACTAGGGAATCTAACTACCCATGTTCCATATGGTTTTGACACATCCCTAAGTGGTGCGCTCCACTAAGAGGACAAATCAACTTGTTCACACCTTGCACACATGTGAAGTTACTAATGATGGTTTGACTTAATCAAAGGGTACCCATTTGCACATATTTTGAGAAGATCATATGGATATGATGAAGACCCATTTTCACAAGTGTTAAGGGTGTAATAGTGGAAGAAATTAAGAGGGAACACTCATTTGAGATAGTTTTGCACATAGTTTGGAAGGTGCCCACTTTTTTCCCATGGTTTTGGAGGGTGCACTAGCTAAAGATGGTTTACGTCAATTGTTTTGAGGATGCCCATTGTTTTTACACATGGTTTTGTGAGTGTTCAGAAAATTAATTGCTTATGAAAACAATCAAATTCCAAACCATTAATTATCAATCAACGGTGCGTCTATTTATTTCAAAGTTATGATGCAAAGTCTATGCAGGCTACAATTTCCCTTATACTATTGGTTATCTAACATGTGTTGCAGTAATGTAAATCAAACTACCCTTGCAACATGGAAGGAAATCCACACAATAGACAGAAAAGAATAACACACTTCAAGAAAGTAAATCACACCACACAACAAGCATTGATAAGTGAAACAATCTACTCTATTTTACAAACCCTGTGACATATCGGGAAGGTATATCTATCTATTGGAAATAAATTGGCAAAAAGTTAAATCTTAACTTGCAAGAAAGAAAGCACACCAGTCTTATAGAGATGAAATCAATCACACTTGTTGGATTGGAAAGCACGCTTGCATAAATGAAATGAAACACACTTGTTGAAATGGAAAGAACGCTGACAAGAAAGTAAATCACTCAAGAAGTGGTGGGCTCCTCATCTCCCCGCTTTCAACCACATGCGGGGATTGGTAAGTGGTGGATTGAGCCAGCCCCCTGCTCCCAACCACTTGCGAGGATTGGCTAGAAGCACACAGCACACAATGAGATCTATATAAATAACTCTTGCAGGTTTGAAGAAAGTAAATTCAATCTAATTGAAAAAAAGGAAATGTTCACACACTTGCATAAATAAATAAATTGAACCAAAATATATATCCCCCAATTTCCATGCGGTCATAAAACAAAGTGTTTCCACTAATCTACAACATAAACAAATTAATTGAAACTCATACCATGCTCAAAGGAAATGACAGAATTAAAAATGAAACAATTACACATACTATGAAATCTCAAAGCTATGATCTACATTAACACAAGATCTCAAAGAAATATGATTTATTCCATCATAGTTTGGACAGTTGCTCCAAGAGTTCCCCCCTTTTGCAGAGTCGAATGTCTCGTTTTATACATGAATTTCATACAAAGGAATTGTCACAAAAATCCTTGAATAGGCAAATTACCCAACCAATTATTGTTTAAGACACAATTGGTTATGGTCTGTTAGCTTGATGATAAAGGCAAAATGTGGATCTATGACCAAATCTCTGTTGTTGAAGTGGATGCTTCATTTGGCAAGTTTAGAAGGTGGCCGCAACAGTAAATCTAGGCAAGTTTCCTTCAAACAACCGCTCGTATCGTCTACCTCACACATTTTCTGAGGAAAATTCTTGCATGTCAGCTAATGGGGCATGTTCTGCACAAAACCCGTGTCATAAAATTTTCAAATGTGTTTCCATAACTCCAGAATTTTCACTATCTGATTTGGACGCCTTTAATTTCATGTATAGAATTAATCATGAGTTGTAACTTCCCAAACATAATTGGAACAATATATTTCATCATTTATTATCTTCCACAAATAAATGTAATACTAAATTCATGGAATCTCCATTGATTATTTGAGTGGATACTTGGATTGACATGGCCCATGGTTCCAATGGCTCAAGATTCCTTGGACGAGTTGCAGAACAGGCGGAATTGCAGCAATAGAAGTTGCAGCAACAGAAGTTGTAGTGCAGAATAGTTCTCTAGCGAGTTGCAGCACAAAATAATTCCCTGGCAATTTGCATAGTTGTTGTAAGGAGTTGCAGCAAGATGGATTTCAACAAAGAACGAGTTGCAGCAAGATGGATTTCAACAAGGAACGAGTTGCAGCAACTGTTGTGCTGCAACTGTTGTAAGGAGTTGCAACGAGTTGCAACAAGTTGTGGAAAGATGGATTTCAACAAGGAACGATTTGTAGCTAGTTGCAACAAGTTGCAGCAAAATGGATTTCAACAAGGAACAAGTTGCAGCAACTGTTGTAAGGAGTTGTGGCGAGTTGCAGCAAGATGTATTTCAACAAGGAACAAGTTGCAGCGACTCTTGTAAGGAGTTGCAGTGAGTTGTAGCAAGTTGCAGCAAGATGGATTTCAACAAGGAATGAGTTGCAGCAATTGTTGTAAGGAGTTGCAGCGAGTTGTGGCAAGTTGTAGCAATAGCGTGGGAACTGCAGCAACTGAGTTGCAAAAAAGGGAACCAAAATACTTTGATATCACATCCTACACAAAAACATGTCTAGCACATCGTCTTTACAGATTAACTCCGAGATAAATGCAAATATGGTCTTTCTCTAATGTTTAACCATAATTCACATGAATTACTAAAGAAATGCAATGGAAAACACCTTAGTTCAAAATCCCACATATAAGCATTAAAAATGTTTAAAAAGTATTAATACAAAGTTATGGGCAAGCAAGAAGGGATTAAAAATAGGGAAAGAGGATGTAAAAAGGATAACAATTCCATGGCCCAACATCTCCCCCAAACTGAATATGTTGCATGTCCTCATGCAACCCACAACCAAGTTGTAAGGACTTCCATTTTTTTCAACGCACTTGTCAGTTACCTTGAAAGATATGCTTGTTATTTTTCCATTGTCATGAATCTTAATGGATTTTACCATTTGTGATTGTTCATTTCCCCCATGCCTGCAACAGGTTCTTGTGGAGCAGTTTTTAAATTTATTGTTGGTTCTTGTGTAACAACGTGAATTTTTTTCTTCTGAGAGCCAACACTAGTTATTGTGTAGCAGTGTTGGTGTCATTCCCTTCCATATCCAACGTTGGTTCTTGTGTGGCGGCGCTAATGTTGTCTTGGAGAATTGTTGTTTCTGTTGCGGTGCATGTTTCAAAAGTATCCTTCAAGTGATCCTTAACAATTCTAATGGAGTTGTAATGGGTTCAAGGAAATTGACATTCCATGCAGATGACAATCTAGATTGAAGAAATTCTTGGTGGGTATGTATATCACCTTTTGATTCCTCTGTTTACCAAAAATTATGCCAATACAGTTCACAGATCCCAAGATATAAGCAAATGAGCTACTACAGGAGTAACAACACAAGTAACAACAACTTATTTAACCATTTTATCCCAAAATACAAACTAGGTTCTTCTGAAATTTTGTGAGTTGGTTTTTACTATTTAATTGCTTCTTCATACCAAAAATAAGAGGTACCCACATCACGGATCTCGACTCGAAAAAAGAACAAATTGGATGTAGGTGATGGTGCTTGATTTCTCGAAAACCATGCACTGGAATTACCTAAAAAAAATTGTGTGTATTCCTCTCATTGAAGTGCTTCCCTAATCCAAATTTTATGGCCAACGGATGCATAGTTTGTGAGATATGCTCAATTCAATTTCTGCACTTTTTAAAAAAAATGAATGAGTAAAAACATGAAATTACTAAAAATTTTCTTGTTCTTGGTTGTCAACCTGATTTCATTTGTCTTCATTAAATGCATAGAGACCTCTGCTCCCCCAAACTATGAAAATTGCATGTCCTCATGCAAAGAAGTTAGAACTGTCAATAGAGAATCACCTGAGGCAGTGTCAATGATGAAGTGTTGTGAACCATGTAATTAGGAGACATTCCTCCCATCATTCTTTATTCCTTTCAAAACTAGTATGGTTGTTGGCAGCATTGTAGTCTAACATTCCTAGACCCCCCTTTTCAAAAGATTTGATGAAGATTTAGAAACATGATCAGGGTTTTGTTCTATCAGTTGTGGGGATGAATTGTGCTTGCCAAACTATTGTTGTTGCAAGTTGAATGATCCTATTGTGGGTGCCTCTATGATCCTCTAGATTTGTGCAAATGTACTTACTTAATGGTTGCCAACAGATTTTCATTAGGAAACAAAGCAGCTAAGCAAGAGATCACCAATATATTATTCCATCTTCATTTCCCAAGTCAAATATCTTATTTCCCAGAAGCTGATTATTATTGGTAACATTGCAGGCCTGGAAACAAGCTCATCTACAGTTTTGCCACCAACTATATCAAATAAACCAATATATCATGATGGACCCATTTGAAAAGAAGCTAAGGGAGTCACTGTAATCATTTCCATGTATAGGTTGCAATCTAGATTCTTTAATTAGCAGGACTATGACAGAACATAGCTTTTGTTTTATGGTGAAGATATACTGTTGAATGCAAAAATATTGTTACCAAGTTTGAGTTCAAGGGTTGATTGTGTTTTCCATTTGTGGCAGCAAGTAACCATGATGTTCAATATTTGGGACAGTCATTCATTAATGAAGAAGTTTGCATCAAAATTGATTTGTTTAATGAACTTCACAACCTACAAATGATTTTACCATATAGAATAAAATAACTCATACCTCTATTTTATACCGTTGTGGGAAGCCATACAACAACTTCTTTTTTTGTAGGTTCTTGTGGGGCAGCCAATTCCTTCTTTCCAATAGTTTCATGGGCTTGTTCATGTCAATAGTTGCTTTGTCTGCTATTGGTTCTTGTGGAGCAACACAATGGATTCTTGTGCTCCTGCTATTGGTTCTTGTGTGAAATCAGTAAGGGCTTCTATTGTTGGTTCTTGTGTGGCAACAATAGGGATTTTTCTTACTGTTGCTTTTTGTGTAACAACAACAGTGTCTTTTGTAGCAACAGTTGTATCCTTTTGACCTTCAACAAGGTTGTGGAAGATGATATCATGGGTCACATGGAACAAGGATGGTGATGGATGGGAAAGAGTGATAATGGCATGGTCAGGATAGGTAA
>ML779170.1:362113-380927 GCA_009831015.1 Picea engelmannii
AAAAAAGATGAGGAAGTAGGAAAAAGACCTAAGTGATTTTCCAAATACAAATCTTTAACACCCAATGAATTATGATTAAACAAAAGAGAAAGAAGCATACATGCACCTACCTATGAAGACCATAATGTTTGTAGCAGCATTCTGATCTCGTATGGTCCACAATGATGTAGGAACTTTGCAAAGAAGAGCAGTGTGGATCTTGGGGCATGTAGCACAATGTAGATCTGGAACGAACTGCTAATGTAGTAATGAATCTTGGAAATTTTTATTTAGCTTGAAGCTCATTATTCATAGAGCGACATTGATATCTTTATTTGGAGAGAAACTTGTATGGAATCATTTATTTCTCACTTTATTTGCAAATCTTGTCTGCCAGCAAGCTGGTTTTCAAACAAGACTTGTTGGACTGCGCCCAAAGGGTTTTCACAGTCAGAATGTTTTTATTCCCGAGGAATGCCTGCCAGCAAGCTGGTTTTCAAGCATTCCCAAGGTCTGATGGCGCCTGAAACAGTTTTTCACCATCAAATTTATCAAGGGAAGGGATAACAAGGTAACTTGGCATTGTAAGTGGGCCAAGCAGACTTTATTGTGTGGGTTAAGGGTGTGTGAAGAAGAAAATCATGGAAGTGATGGAGTGGTGGAGGCTGAAGTTTTGAATTTAGGTCTAGTGGTTATATGAATGATATTCAGGTAAAGGTCATTAGCTTTCAGAGATAACCACATAAGCAACTGAGACTTTATGAACTTCAGCATACATGTATCATTGAGCTAAGAGGAAGGAAATGTGTAGGCATACCATGGTGTTGGTGAATGGCATGACGATCATGAGATCTTATGGAAGGATCCATTGGTAGCAATGGCATGGTTGATGTAGCAATGGGGAATGTGGCAATGACACTTGACTTTTGGAACTTTGGTCTCCAAACTCTTTAAATCAATTCTTCATGTGTCTTGTTTTGGATCCATCTACAACTTTGAAAAAAAGGTCTTCTTGTTGAGACACTGTGGGGCCAAGATCTTAAGAACTTGAGATTTGAACATGGAACAACATCCCATGAAATTGCATCTTCATTATTGGATTTCTGGAGAGCATGCCCATTTGGCATGAAATTTTGTCTTCAAGAATTACTCGTGCATGGATTGACCTCTCAATCTTCCCGGGACCTGCAAAAAAACAAGCACTTACCTTCAATAAAACGTGAGAAAATGAAAGAAGAGAGGTGTACAGGCTCTCTTCATCCAAGACATATGAAAAAAATCAAAAAGTAGTTACTTACAAAACAAATCCAAGGACAAATGAATGAAACAAAATTCATTTTATACCTGCTAAGGAGTGTTGGTCAGTTACACTACCCAGTGGTATTTTATTGATAACTTCTTTAATTATCGTCTGATTTAAGTGATTCCAAAGCCAAATGAAAATAGATTCATGGGGGTACTTCCAGTAGAAACAAGTTTTAAAAATGTTTTAAGGTGATATGCCAAATCTTCTTAAGAACAACCTGCAAGATAGAGTTGTTTTCGAATTCTCGCCTAGACCAACAGTCACTAGATTGAGTACAACTTTTTCATTTTATATCAGATTGAGTTAATTCAAATTGGAGATGAAAGTATATTCACATTTGTCTTCAATATAAATTGTTTTTGAAGATAAGAAGAACTGATGGATCAAATATGTCATGGAACAACTTACAAAACAAAGTTTCAGGGGTGCAAATTTAAGACAGGCAGTTAGTATTTTAGGCATAACTTTCTCGTACAATTTTCAAATGAAGTGATTCCACTTCTAATATAAACTATATTCACAAGTGAATATTCCTTAGGAACACATTTGAAATATATATCCATTTAGGCATCCAAAAATTGATTGTCCCAACTTTGTTCCTGAGCTTCCTACTCTCCGTCCTAGTCATTGTTCTGGTCATAACTTTTTTGTTTGATATCCAAATTGAATGATTCCAATTGGGATAGGAACTAGATTGCAATGGATAATTTAGATAGAAACAGGTTTTAAAAATGAGCCCATATGACCCCCCAAAACAGGACTTTCCCGTCTGTGTTTTCAATGAATTTATCAAGCCAAAATGTCATAAGTGTCCAATCAAAAAGAGATTTCTCCCAAATGATGATCTGGGTATGGGTAATTTTTCTTCTTCATGTATTTCTTTATGCAAGACACCTCCACACTAAAAAATGGCAATCTCCCAGATCTTGTATTGTGCATTATGATCTATGCAATATCTATAATGAATGTAAAGAATATACCCAAAAACAAAAGTAAAAGATGAATTAACCGCGATACCCAAAAATGTGAAAATGGGATCCTGACATAACCATCATGGGAGCTCAAAGGAGGCCACGAAGTGTCCCATTATTGAAAATATAAGATAATGAGATAAATTCCGCATTTTGTTCATGAAATTAGGATTCTTGTATGATGAGGGCTTTGAAAATTCAAATGATAAATACAACCATCATCAACTCATTCGCCAATATGCATAAGATTTAAACGGACTGAGTGTGGGTAGAGGTAATCAATGATGAAGAATCGAGGGTTGTAAAAGAGTCTAAAAATGAAAAAGGAGCATGGTTCTAATGAACAAGAGGAAAGAAAGATGAAAAAAAAAGAGTAGAGGGGTGTTGAAAACAGGAAAGGGGAGTAGTAGGAAATGAAGGGGAAAAAAATGGAACAAAAAGGAAGAATGAAGAATGAGAAAGAAGAAGGCATGTAAAGGGAGGATGTAAGACAAAGTAGGGAGGCAAGAGTGGAGAAAGGAATTTTCAGAGTAAGGGGGGCAGAAAGAAAAGGTAGAGAAGATAAAAAGAAGAATATGAGAGAAGAGAAGTAGATGGGAACAAGGAGGAAAGAGGATGGAAAGTTGGAAAGGTGAAAGCAAGGAGAGAAATGAAGAAGAAGAGGAGGGGTGACTAATCTTATATGGATAATAAAAAAAATTAACAACCCAAGATGTCATATAAAATATAATGAAAATTGACCACATACCTTGATAATTAATCCAGACTCAAACTTGAAGACTTTGACATTCCCTTCAGTCCTTCTTCTAGTATAATCTCCTTTCACCAATGCTCCCTTCTCCCCTTCCAAACTTCCTGCAAAAGAGAGATTAGTAACATGGGTGGCTCTTATTGCACCAAAAAAAGAATATTCTCGTGCAAATTACATGCTCTAAATTAAATGCAGCTAAAACCAATGCTAGATGTACTTTTGTGCCCTTCATAACTTCCCCGACAATGGCACCAAAATGTTGGGCAAATTAATTGCTTATGAAAACAATCAAACTCCAAACCATTAATTATCAATCCAAGGTGCATCTGTTTATTTCAAAGTTATGATGCAAATTCTATGCAGGCTACAGTTTCCCTTATAACATTGGTTATCTCACATGTTTTGCAGTAATGTAAATCAAACTACTCTTGCAACATGGAAGGCAATCCACACAACAGGCAGAAAAGAATAACACACTTCAAGAAAGTAAATCACACCACACGACAGCGTTGATAAGTGAAACAATCTACTCTATTTTACAAACCCCATGACATATCAGGAAGGTATATCTATCTATTGGAAATAAATTGACAAAAAGCTAAATCTTAACTTGTAGGAAATAAAGCACACCAGTCTTACAGAAATGAAATAAACCACACTTGTTGAATTGGAATTCACGATTGCATAAATGAAATGAACCACACTTGTTGAAATGGAAAGAACACTGACAAGAAAGTAAATCACACAAGAAGTGGTGGGCTCCTCAGCTCCCTGCTTTCAACCACCTGTGGGGATTGGAAAGTGGTGGATTGAGCCAGCCCCCTGCTCTCTACCACTTGCGTGGATTGGCTAGAAGCACACAAGGAGATCTAATCTAAATAACTTTGCAGGTTTGAAGAAAGTAAATTCAATCTAATTGAAAAAAAGGAAGTTGTTAAAAAGGAAATGTTCACACACTTGCATAAATAAATGAATTGAACTAAAATATCTATCCCCCAATTGCCATGCGGTCACAAAACAAAGTGTTTCCACTTATCTACAACATAAACAAATTAATTAAAACTCATACCATGCTCAAAGGAAATGACATAATTAAAAATGCAACAATTACACATACTATGAAATCTCAAAGCTATGATCTACATTAACACAAGATCTCAAAGAAATATGATTTATTCCATCATAGTCTGGACAGTTGCTCCAAGAGTTCCTCCCTTTTGCAGAGTCGAATGTCTCTTTTTATACATATTTCACATAAAGGAATTGTTACAAAAATCCTTGAATAGACAAATTACCCAACCAATTCTTGTTTAAGACACAATTGGTTATGGTCTATTAGCTTGTTGATAAAGGAGGAATGTGGATATGTGACCAAATCTCTGTTGTTGAAGTGGATGCTTCATTTGGCAAGTTTAGAAGGCGGTCGCAACAGTAAAGTTGGGCGATTTGCCTTCAAAGAACCGCTTGTACCGTCTACCTCACACATTTTCTAGGGAAATTGCTTGAGTGTCAGCTAATGGTGCATGTTCTGCACAAAACCCATGTCGTAGAATTTTCAAATTCATTTCCATCACTCCAGAATTTCACACGAAAATCATTGTCTGATTTGGACACCTTTAATTTCGGGTATAGCATTAATCATGAGTTGTAGCTTCCCAAACGTAATTGGAACAATATATTTCATCATTTACTATCTTCCACAAATAACTGTAATAGTAAATTCATGGAATCTCCATTGATTCTTTGAGTGGATACTTGGATTAACATGGCTCAAGATTCCTTGGACGAGTTGCAGCACAGACGAAGTTGCAGCAATAGAAGTTGCAGCAACAGAAGTTGTAGTGCAGAATAGTTCTCTAGCGAGTTGCAGCACAAAATAGTTCCCTGGCGATTTTCATAGTTGTTGTAAGGAGTTGCAGCAAGTTGCAACAATTGTTGTAAGGAGTTGCAACAAGATGGATTTCAACAAGGAACGAGTTGCAACAACTGTTATAAGGAGTTGCAGCAAGTTGTGGCAAGATGGATTTCAATAAGGAACGAGTTGTAGCGAGTTGCAGCAAGATGGATTTGAACAAGGAATGAGTTGCAACAACTGTTGTAAGGAGTTGCAGTGAGTTGCAGCAAGATGGATTTCAATAAGGAACAAGTTGCAGCAATTGTTGTAAGGAGTTGCAGTGAGTTGCAGCAAGATGGATTTCAATAAGGAACAAGTTGCAGCAACTATTGTAAGGAGTTGCAGTGAGTTGCAGCAAGATGGATTTCAATAAGGAACGAGTTGCAGCAACTGTTGTAAGGAGTTGCAGCAAGTTGTGGCAATAGCGTGGGAACTGCAGCAACTGAGTTGCAACAATGGGAACCAAAATACTTCGATATCACATCCTACACAACAAGTTGTCTAGCACATCGTCTTTACAGATAAACTCCGAGATAAATGCAAATATGATCTTTCTCTAATGTTTAACCATAGTTCACATGAATTACTAAAGAAATGCAATGGAAAACACCTTGGTTCAAAATCCCACATATAAACATTAAAACTGGTTAATAAGTATTAATACAAGGTTATGGGCAATCAAGACAAGATTAAAATAGGGAAAGAGGATGTAAAAAGGATAACAATTCCATGACCCAACAGTGAGGCTCTTTTTTTTTACGAAAATGGTTATGTTTTTTTATTATTAAAAGGGTTGTGCATAGGCAAAAACAGCCATGAGATACAAAATTTCAAAATGCCCAGAGGGCTTGAGTAAAGAATGAACCTTACAGTTTTTCAAGTGGCTCACAATTCCTTCTATATACATAAAAAAATTACTTCTATTATACCATGTATATATTTTAACAAAGGAAAATAGCAGAAATATAGCTTCGCACTGCATAAACCTATTCTAGATAAGCTTTAACTCGGTGTCCACCCCACCTGGGGCATTCTCTGAAGATTCACGATCAGGCTGATGTGGTGCGGGCTGCAGGAATTCACAAGATGCATATGAACCTACTGATGCTAAGGGTTTTCGCTGGACTGTAATGTCTGGATGGTTGCGTTTGGCATTCTTGCAAAGAGAACAGATCTGAGTTGAATGTTGATTAATTGTGCACAAGACTATAGACAACTCCTCATTCTTCTTTTCTTCCTTCTCCTAGAGGTAATTCATGGAAAATGTCTTGGATCGTGATACACCCCCCATGTGAGCGAAGACGTCAAAGGAGCCGAGAGGAATGGCTTAAGAGATTTGGACCAAGAGCGAAGATGAAATCCCATATGGATTCGTCAATTCATTTGGGGATGATTTAATTACATGCACGCGAAGATAAGGTTATGTGTGATGATGGGAGGCGAGGCGAGCCGAGGTGTCGTGTCATGGGCATGAGGGGGGTTCTTGATACGTCATGTGCCTTGACGGTGTGATTAACCTTAATGTGCATTGGAAGTGGGGTCACATCCCCTCCTAATCCTTGTTTTTCTAATGTAGTTAATGCTCTGATTCGACATTTTTTAATGGCTCTTAAAAAAAAATTGCACGAGTGCATCATTAGGTTAGGGGAGGTGGATTGATGAAATTTCCCCACTCATTCTAATGTTGCATTGTGCCAATTGTTTTACTGCTTTTGCAAGTCTATCAACCTTCTCATTTTTCTATCCCTGTGGTGGAGAGCAGTTGGTGAGGGAGTGCGTTGTTAATGCATTATGTAAGTGAAGTCATCGATTTGAAACCTCTGGGGACACCTCAAATCCAACCATGTTAAGGGCTGGTACGGTCCAGGCCAGGTGTGATCCTCGAGTGATTTTGACGGCTTAGATGCCCCTGGGTCGTGGCATCTCAACCACAGGGCAATCCCGCAAGTCAGGGATATTTAGCTAACAAAAACAAAGCTTCTCATTTTTCCGTCTATGGATGTGATAATAATCCACTACTTTGAATTTTTGTTTTGTGCTCATGATTCTTTGGTATATCCACTTAAGGTTAGAGTGTGCATTTTTACTCAGTCTTTGAAGCCCCTTAATGATCAGATCAGAGTCACCGATGATGAGGACTCGAGTTGATTTGTCTGTTTGGATTAATTGCATTCCCATATAGATCGCAAGGACTTATGCTTGATTATTGGTATTTTTCCCCAACCTTCAGGAATATTCAATGATCTCATTTTCTTTGGAGTCAAAGATGGATCCGCCCCCCTCCCCCTTGCCCCCACGCACCTGCCACCCCTAGATTCCTTTTGAAGCCCCATCAAAGAATAAAATGATCGGTGCTTATTGTCGTTGCCATTAGCCAAAATATTGATCAGAGAATATGAGATGCCAAAGATGCCTAGGAGGTGAGGGGGAAGACGATGAAGAAAGATGAAAGAATATGGAGCTCAGAATACTTGTGACCCATGCTTGTTTTTCCTCATCAAGATTCAAAAGCGAGCCTGACTTTCTTGATTTTACACAGAAGGTTTTAGTTAAAAGGTTGCATGCCCTTGAGAAGGATCTAGAAGGTGGGAGAAACTTATTTTGGAAAATTGCCTTGCTTTTGTGTCAACCAGTTCTCCCAACATATAAATTTAGGGGTCACTTTCCACAAACTCACTAGGAGAGATTTTTTGGTGAAGCTGCCAACATATCTTTGTTTCCAACATAGGAACATGTCATTCCAATTTGAAGAGGGGTTGTAGCGAGGGAGAAGAGGAGAATATACATGATTCCATATTTGCTTTGAAAAAGCACAATCAAAGAAAAGATGTTGTGACGTTTTTGCTACAAATTTGCATAGTGCACACCAAGATGGTCCAACAATTCCCCTTTTTTGAAGATTTCATGTTGTAAGAAGCTTTCCTTGAACCAAGACCTAGCAAAAAGCATTTATTTTTGGAAGAGATGGGTCGAGCCAAATGAAAGACCAAAACTTAGAACAGGGAGGCCTTAGTTACTCTGCAACCAAATGATGAAATCCTCGTTTTACAGAGTACTTGGAGTCCCCCTAGCTGCGAGTATCTTTCATTTGAGATTCAATAGGGGCACAACCATAGATGATTTTAGGGGTGAAATTTCGCTCATGGATAAAATTAAGGGGCCTCCAAATTTTTATTGGGCAATTTTTTTGTATTGTGGTGGTTTTTTAAAAGTTTTGTTATTCGCCCCCCATTTATTTAAAAAAAAAATCATGTGTAAAGGGTTAGCCCATGGTTTATTTACCACGAAGAGGGAAAAAATTGATTTTCACCCGCTAAAATTTGGGCTACAACCTTCCATTCGCCCCGATTTTCAAGCATGAGCATTTCTGGAAGCAATTTCTCCCTCCCCATTTGGTATAAATTGGTTTTCCTGCATTCATTTTCCCCATTTCATGTTATGGTTATCTGAATGTGAAGCTTAAAGAAAAATCCTATGCAGAGCTTAAATCACAATTCATTCTATATGAATAGTTGGATATATGCTCTCGTAGAAGTGGGATTCGCTTACAAGGACTTCCAAAAGTGGATTGGAAGAGTGCTCGAAAACCCATTTTTCAGAAGTAAGAAGAGAAAAAATTATGAAATCCTCGATTGCTTTCCAGAATCCATGTCCATTTGGGGTTTCTCTTTTGGTTCTTTAAAGATTTATTTTGTCTTTTCAATGGGTTTTTAGAGGAGATTTAAACGAATGAAAAGATCATTAGAGAATGCACCCAAAATTGATTTTTAAAACAAGATACGGTACATTTGGTTTAAAACAAATCTACAACATTTATTTAAAATACTAACAACACAGTCATTGGTAGGTAAACAAACCTATAATAATTATGTTTACCCTTTGTACTAGGAACTGCATATGGCTGTGAAATATGCTCGAAGGAGACTGAATGTAATAATTCTCCATCTCTTTGTATTTATATTTTATACTAATTATTCTTGAAACAAGTATATATTTCCCTTAAGAATGTGTACGTATGTCAGCTCCAAACTAGAGACAAAAGATGGCTCCAAACCAAATCCAAAAGAGGTCAGTTGTCCTATCTTTAGTTTGACAATTCTTGATCCAAACGTAAACAATAAGGGGCATCTTATGGCACTGGACCATTTCCTTATCATCTCATGCAAGCAAGTGTTGATTTTGAGGCTTAAGGAACAAATACAGGGCATTGATTTAACTTTCCTATAGCTTCAGTCTAAGTAATTTTTAACAGATTATGCCTTTAAATATCAAGGTTGAACTCAGAAGTAGCTTACTACTTTGTAACATACTTCAATCAACCTCACACTTGGGTGAAAAAGCTCCAGGACAAACTATGATGTCATACCAGCAGTTATATGTAAACTCATTCACACCACCCTGAAATTTCTTCCTTGGAAAGAGTAACGTGTTGAGGTTTTGCATGGAAAAACTCTACAACTCACATTTGTCAATATTTGAGAACATAAATGAGAGGCAACGCTACATGTTCCAAACCTTTCTCAGTGACTGAATTCTTTAAAATCGTCATTGTAAAATGTCATTAATAATTATTGTTGTTCAAAATAATTCCTATTGGATCCTAATGTTTTGAACAATGTTGCAAACATCGGCATCGGTAAAATATCGTCAAGGGTCTGAAAATGAAAATATCGGCAACATCGGGGAAAATATTGGAAAATATCGGAAAATTTCGTAACAATGAAAAACAATGTTGTAAGAATGAAAATATCAGAAAATATCGCCGACCCTGATTTTGAAGATAATATCTCCAACATCGAGATGTTGGTAACATTGGTTTTGAAGTGTCCATTTCTATTGTTTTAAAACAGTACCCATCTCTATGTGTGCCAAAACAGGGTGCAAGTTTTAGATGTAAGTATGCTTTGACTAGAATATGATAACAACCATTAGATGACTAAAAGCTAACAACCACCCTCTAATAGCCTTCAATTTTTCATTTGAAGCAATTTTTGTGGACATATATTGGTGTACTATGCATACCACTGGAAAGCATCAACTCCTAGTTTTGACAAAGAAACCTTGTTAATGATCAAAAGTCTTCAGGATCATATTCATAATAAAGATCAACTACAACAATTGTTGCCATGAAAACTTTTCAAATTGCTACAATGTTCTAGTTGCATGATTATAACTTGCAAATGTGATGAGCTCAACTTTTTAATTCTCAACAAAATAAACCAAATATGGAATGAGTAGACCATCAAGATTCTATTTAGATTTTTTATAAAATGTCAATCCCACCAATTATTCTAGCATCATCTTCTTCTTCAACACCAAAAATATCATTACACTTACTGCCCCTTCATTTATGCCACTACATCTTGAATGGATTTGGGACATCATTGTCAAAACTTTATGGAAAATCTGAGTGTTAACAGTGGCTCTACCAGGCGAAATCATTCCTTCACGGAATGTTGAGATTCCAGTAATTTCTAGGGTAGTAGAAAAAGAATTAATCTCCCCTTGCATATGCCTTTGATTGATGGCTATGATTGGAAAACCCTAGCACACATAAAACACTCTGCTAGACCACCACTTATTTGCAAATAAAAAAATTTCATACAATAGATAAAAACATGCAATGATAAAGTTATGTTCAATAAATGAACTTATTTCAAAAACAAACCCAATTTACCCTAAGTAACATAGAGATAAAGGTTCAAGTGTAATTATATATCCAATGCAACCATTTGATCATCCTTTGAAGGACAATTATTCTTCCCACGTGTTTCATTATAAATCAAAACATGGATATTTGTAAGCAGCATCCATAGACATGTTGGTCGTCTAATCACTCTACTTTTGATAAGCAACGAAGAACCTTCAAACCCTGCATTTATGAAAGACATTGTTGCACTTTGGTGTCCAAATGGGCCTACACTTCTTCTGAGAACTTATTCCATCCAATTGTGAATTGTATCATTTCTCATTGTACTCGCAACATTCTTGGTAAAATCAACATATTCGACACAATCAAATACCCTAGTTTTTTGTACTATCTTTGTCTATTGGTTATTATTGCAATTTGGGAGCATATCTCCTTTGTTATTGTGGAATTATTCATAGAACTGCTTTACATTGTCATTGTCGCCCAAAAAAATATGAGGAGAGAACAATTTCTCCTAGATTATGTTGAATTTTTATATGAGATGATCAGATAGATTGATTTATTATAATGATGAATGTGCCAAATATATAGAGAACCTAAAGGCACATATGGTGACTATTGTCGCCTTATACACACCTGGGAGACGTGGAAGAAATCTTCAATCCACACGGTGTTTCCTTGGGGGCAAGTGAGAGTTAAGGTGTTGTCATCTAATCCTCAACTCCTCCGTCTAGGCTAACTCCTAGCAAAGCCAAGGGGGGTAGTCCCTAACAAATATACTAAGGCTTGAATATTAAGTACAAGAAATGAATCTAGGAGTTTTATTATTTCAACAATCAACCATAAAATGAAAATACACAGATCAATTATTCACCACGATATATATATTAAGCATGTACTTGCATTAAAGGATACTTAGACACAGTTGTTAGATGAAAGTAAAATCAAATTTGCTTCAAGTAGATAACTGAAAAGTAAATGAAGCATGTGGCTTTGCAAAGTGTGTAATATGAGACCACTAGAATGGCCACTTACTAACAATTGAAAGAAAGAAAAACGAAATTGCAAATATACCTCATAAATTAGCACATTGACATAGATGCTCCACACATGAAATTGACACAAGATTGTAGCCTCCAAAGCCTTTTATTCCAATTCACAATGATAGTACAAATTACAATGCAATAGCAATCCTTAGCCCAGCTCTCTCTAAAAGAGACTAGTCAGTGAAGACATTAGTATTTAGAAAACATCTCAATTGCAGCATTTGATTTCTTGTTTAAAATAAACAATTCCCCTCAGCTCTCAGTGCGGTTCCTGACCCTTCCAGTTGCGAGCTAGTCTCGATCTGCTAGGACTAAGTTTCATACACGCTAAGCTAGTCAGTGGTGATAGAATAATTAGGGAAATCTCTAAAGTAGTTAGCTTAATGCACGGGAAAATGCCTTAAAGTGACCTGCGAAGTAAAGCAGACCCTCTCGGGACCTGGCTTCCCACCCATTTTGGACATCCAACACTTTGAGTGAGTTTATTGGTGAGACCATTGGGTTTCGGTAAATTCTCTGCAAGTTTCCAAACAAAGAGCTAACCTCCAAAGAGGCCAAACACTCTCATTAATTCAACATCAATTTACCTTAATAAAATACACGAACTACATTGCCCACGATTACCTTTAAGCCACTGGTCTCATATTACACACTTTGCAAAGCCATATGCTTCATTTACTTTTCAGTTATCTACTTGAAGCAAATTTGATTTTACTTGCATCTAACAACTGTGTCTAAGTATCCTTTAATGCAAGTACATGCTTAATATATATATATCGTGGTGAATAATTGGTTTGTGTATTTTCATTTTATGGTTGATTGTTGAAAGAATAAAACTCCTAGATTTATTTCTTGTACTTAATTTAGTTCAAGCCTTAGTATATTTTTTAGGGACTACCCCCCTTGGCTTCGCTATTGTTATTGGACTAATCGGTAGGTGCGGACACTAACTGATCTCCCTAAATCCACCTGGATCTAGAACAAAACAGGACAGGGCATGACTCTTTCCCTAAGTTGCGACCACTGAATTAGCTAGTAAGGAAGAGCAAGTGACATTCCTTTGTATCGCTTCCTTAAGTCTTTGTTTCTCCCGCTTCATCACTGAGGTAGGCATTCCCATACTCAGAATACAAATGACTCAGAGCATAAATGCCGACATGTGAAGATCCATGTCAAGTAAGACAGGACATGGCCACCAAACATACACTGTGGATCCATGCAAATATGACTCAAATCTGAACATAGCCACCAAAAATACATTGTGGATCTATGTGTTAAAGACTCAAATTTGAACATAGCCACCAGACATACACTGTGGATCTATGCAACAGTACAAACTGAATATACTCCAACGCAACCTGAATATGCCAGAAAAGATACAGGGTCTTCATCTCCACCACTCTATAGTACGAATCTAACCATGTGAATACATGTGTTGAAGTCGAACATGGTAGAAACCACTTGATTACCGGTCATTAGTGTATACCGTTAACAAGTGCGAGGGAAATCATCATTAATATCAATGAATCCCAAGGTACACTAGTACAATCCAAAGAATGTGAATTAATGAGCTGAAGTCGAACACTCGGTGAAATCTCTCGATCAGGGGTCAATAATGAAAACCCAATGTCGAAAGCGAGGAAACCTCTCATTGAGGCATGCAAGTTCCAAGGTACCAATTAGTTTCTAAGTCTAATTCTTGGATAATGAGTTGAAGTCGACAAGAAAAGACTCGTCACAGGAGGGCCTTAATGTATCCCACATCAATGACATGAAACAAGTAACAAGATTTGATGTAGATCAGAGTAACAAGTGATTCAGGACTGACTCAAGGATGGCCGACGCAATAGAAGGCTTTCAGGGTTGAACTTCTCTTTGAACATATTGACGACACGACAAATGTCTTGGAAAAACTGACTCAACAACAAGGATCACAGACCGATTTGTAATCTTATAAAGGAGTATGATCAAGAGACAAGTGGATTTTCCAACCTAGACACAAGGTGAGTGAAAGGGTGTCATGTTCAAAAGCGACTCTTCCATGGAATACAGGTTTAGACATATTTCTTTCCCAATTTTTCCCCCACCATTTTTGGCAAGTACCTCTTTATTTTTACGCAAGCTTGAGGAGGATAACATATGCTTGTCAATTTAAGTTCATCCTTCAAACGAGTCCCTCGGAGTATGTTTAATGAACCCTAAAAAGGAGTGGTTCGGTCCCATATGAGCCTTTCGATGTTTGTTTAACGAGTCCAAAGAAAGAAAACTCAGGGGTTTTTCATGTTTAGAGAATCTGAAAAACACTTAAAGAGAACTCTCTCAGTTCCTTTTTCGTAACGTAGTCTGATGAGACCGAAAAAGAGATAAACTATCGCTCAACAGACGTTTTCTTCAAATACTTTAACGAGCGTGAAGAGAACAAGGTCACTCGGCAATCTTTTCATGTTTAGAGAGTCTGAAAAGAACTTAAAGGGAACTCCAAGGGGTTCCTTTTTCGTATAACCTTTACGAGTCCAAAAAAGTGATAAAAGTATGCTCGGTTACATTCTCACGTATTTACGAGCACGAGAAAGAACGAAGACTAAGCTCGGTAACTTATTCTCATGTATTTACGAGCATGAGAAAGAACAAAGACTAAGCTCGGGATTATTTTCATTTTTACGCAAGCTTTAAAACAAAACAAAACTATGCTTGGACCTGGTTTCATATTTTACGCAAGCTTGAACCAGAGGAAACTATGCTTGAGGTAAGTGGTTTCATTTTTACGCAAGCTTGAACCATAGAAAACTATGCTTGCGACTTGCCAACGCATAACACAGGTATGGTTGGTACTTAGCCCCCAGCTTAAGAAGCTAGCAGTTTAACTTCAACATGAAGTCCAGAGGCTGAGGCAAATGCCCCCCAAGCTTCGTTTCATCCGACTGCAAAGATGAATGAAATGAAGCTTCAAATATCAGACGAAGGACTTGACTCAAACAGAGAGGGGGAAAGTTGTTTCATTTTTTAACGAGCTTGACACATAAACAAGAACGATGCTCGTAACCTTTGTTTCATTTTTTAACAAGGTTGCCACAGAGACGAAAAAACTATCCTCGTAAGTGGTTTCATTTTTTCACGAGCTTGAAATTAGAAAACTATGCTCAAAGACCTCTGTTTCATTTTTTAATGAGGTTGCCTCAGATACGCAAAAACTATCCTCGGAGTCTCTCTTCTTGATCATGGATTCCAAGAGGACAATGCTCCGGAAGGACACCATGTCAAGGGACAAAACTCGGTCATGGCTTCCAAGAGGTCTTCACTGGAAGGAAGAAACACACTCTGGAAGGACACCATGTCGAGGGTCGCGACAGGAGTAAAGAGATCAGGCTCTAACAACCCTATCAAAGAGATCACCATGTCAACTACTGGATCTAAGTCATCAGAAGTTGAAGCCATGGGCGACAACGCCACATAATTGACCTGTGGCGGGGGCGATACCGTCTGCATATAAGAACCATTCAGGGAGGCAATCCAGGTGGAGTCAACGAATGAAAGTTGATCAACAGTCACAACTCGTCCATCGTGATGGAAAGATATCACACGAAAAAGAGTAGACACAATAGCTTTCATGGCATAGACATAATCCTGCCCAAGGAGTAAAGCGAAATCCAAGGGTTCTTGGACTACCATGACGTCAATAAAGACAGTTTTTCCTCCCAAAGTTACAGGAAACTGAGGAAGGGTCCCTAAAGATTGACTGGTTCTTCTATTAAAAGCTAACAGATTCTGCATAACCGGGGCAAGTGGAGGACAACCCAAAGCTTGCCAAGCAATAGAGGACAAAATACTAACAGAAGAACCTTCATCTATCAACGTTTGAGGAATGTCCCAATCACAAACCTGTACTGTAATCTGGAAAGGAATGTAAGAGGGAAGACGAGGTCCAATTAGCACACCCCAATCAAAACGGATGGCCTCATTACTTGGAGGGGGTCCTACGGGAGAAGGGGGAATATCCCTCGGCACGGGAGAGTCTGTATCAACAAGAAAAGCGTGGGCAGTATCGGTTTTACTCTCTAGCGGGAGAGTAGGATCGACCGATGGAGAGATTAGATCGACCACTTGGGTTTCATTCTCCAAGGGGAGAATGGGGTCGACAGGTGGAAACGGATCGACTGCTTGGGTTTCACTCTCTAACGGGAGAGTGGGATCAACCGAGGATGGGATCGGATCAACCACTTTGTCAACTGGTTCAATTAAGGACGTGACCAGATTGACCACTTGATCAATCGGACTGACCGACGAGGGAACCAGCTTGATCATTCCATCAACTATAGGAAGGTCAAGAGTAAGCTTGTGATAAGCAGCTGGAAGTTGAGGCTATGAAACAAGTATGTCTTCCAGGAATTTTGAGGCTTCTTCCATATGAGGGCAAAGGTGAGTTAGATGACTCCCTTTGCATAGCATGCACGGGAACTTGACTCTACTTTTCTTCTTCCCAACGGTATCTTGACTAGTTGACGAGGGGTTATCAACATGTTGTTCAAAGGTCGACAACGTGGACTGGAAAGGAGATGCAGACCATGCTTCTATTACCTTGGATAGACCAAGGCAATCCTTAAGAAGATGGTTACCCTTACAAAGCCTGCAAGGGTACTTGGGCTTACAGGTTGTTTGGGTGATCTTGACATCATCAACACTCCCAGCATGATTAACAGTAACTGGTTGTTTTCCAACATGTTTGACAATGGTTGGAAGCTTTGACCCTTGTTTATCTTTCTTCTTCTTAATCTTCCTTTTCTTCTTCTTCTTATTCACTGGGTTACTAGCTTCAGAACTTGCACTCGACGAAGAAGATGAAATGGAAGGCGACCTTGCAAGTGAAGAAGGCGAAGAAGACCTTACTGGTGAAGAAGGTGAAGGATCAACATGAGGTTGATGTTCTTAGGGAGAAGTGCTTACGACCGAAGCACTTACTACATTCGGGATTACTTGAGTGGAAAACAACCATACCGGTAATCCAATTGTGAGAACTGGAAGGCTCAAAGTAGCGATGTGAGGAGGTCCAATGTTTCCATAAGAAGGAAAAACAAAAGGTTCCCCTAGAGCAGAGGTTCCTTCATTGGTCATTTCAGGAACTGACGCCATTAAAATAAAGATCCAACCTAGAGTCTTCTAGGGAAAACAAACAGCAGGCGCTAAAAATCTAGTAAGCAAGCAAACAAACAAAACCTTCTCGCAATGATCTCACTAGTTGGTGATGAAATCCAACGTCGCAGGAACAAAGTAAGAAGGGGCTAAGATAGAGTGGGTGGAAAAGTCACGTTGACAACCTGCTTAACGGACTTACACCCTAGTGCAAGCTCCCACACATAATCGTGGGTATACCCTCCAAGGAGCCCAAGTGAGTTTGGCCAACGTCGATTCCAGGTACCGTGAAGGCTTGCCCCTCCATAGTCACTTTGTGTAAAGACCCTAAAGAGATAGGCCACTAAGGTTACCAATCACTACAATGATGCATGGGGAAACAGTCGACAGTCTGATCCACGCGCAAGGGCAGGGTATCTAGCCTGAAATCAACTTGAGAGGCTTCCACTCATCATTATGGGTATACCTCTCAAGCGACCCCCATAATACACATAATCTCTACACCAAGACCAACAAAGCAAGGTGAGTAACTCTGCCAATCTCAATGCGACCTCATAATTGACCCTTGTGTTAGAAGGGCTTCCCAGGACAAAATGTAGTAAGTGGATTTAACCGCTCCCTAACTCAAGATTCTATGTTTGTTTGCAACTTTGGAAAGTTATCTTTCACACCTATTCCAAAGCCCTAACACTAATCTAATGTAGGTTTGCTACCAGAAAGTATAAAAAATGTCTAATCAGTTTTTTATAAGCGCTTTATTTTATGGTTGTTGTTACTCAAGAGGAAAATGGCGTGGACGATATGGTGTTTTGACCGACTCGAAAATTATGCAAAGAGATGAAGATGCAATCTTTTCATTTTGATGAAAGCTATGCTACGAGAAGGAGAAAACATTTATCATTCCCATATGCATGATGTCCCAAAATTTATTAAACTCATCAATATAAAGATTCTCGAGAAATGAGAAAAAGGTATTGTACACCAATGCACGATTCATGCCCCCCCCCGACCATGAGGGGGAAAAATTTTCAGAATTTAAGACCAAACAATGCCAAGGATCAAGGATCATGCAATTTCGCTACTTCAAATGCAAGGATGCCCCCAATCTAATATAAAGCAAGAAATTAAATCTTTTCGTTTCAAAAATTTCACTAAAAGCAATAATGAACTTTCTTAAAACAAAGAAACCCAAACTAAAAGTTTTCTTTTAAAGCGAACTATTTAGAAGAAATCTCATCTTTCCTTAAACAATTCTAAAGAAAACACACGCTTTGTAATTGAAAGACACTCAAAGCAAGAAACTAATCCTTCAAAACCAAACCAAGCAAAAGTGGCTAAAAGCAACTCAAAGGATGTCAAGCAGACTGTAAGCAGATCAATATAGGCTCCAAAAGCTCAATCCAGCTGATCAAAGCAAAACTGGGTCATCAAAAGATGACAAGACCCAATCCAAAAAAGTTTACAAACAAGTTCGCAGCCTAGCAATAGAGTACAGTGCGAGAATTAGGTATTCTCGTAGGCTAGACATTGGTAGGGTGCGAGAAGTTCGCACCTAACTGAACAGTAGGGTGCGAACATCAATGATTCTCGCAAACCACAAAGAGGTGCAGTGCGAGAATGTCTGTAATCAAAGAAAATTTTGAAAAAGGACAGAGAATCTAAGTGAACTTCTAGATCCAGAGAGTCTGGATGGATGTCCCACAAACTCAGAAACCAGAAAAGAAGCAATCAAAGGAAGTTAAACTAGACTAACTAGGAAACAATTTGTTCCCCAGTGGAGTCGCCAATTTTGTTATTGGACTAATCGGTAGGTGCGGACACTAACTGATCTCCCTAAATCCACCTGGATCTAGAACAAAATAGGACAGGACATGACTCTTTCCCTAAGTTACGACCATTGAATTAGCTAGTAAGGAGGAGCAAGTGGCATACCTTTGTATCGCTTCCTTAAGTCTCTGTTGCTCCCGCTTCGCTCCGGTGCTCTCGTGAGGTCAAGACCAAGACAACACAAACCAACCAAAGTGAAGATAGAAAAATGTATTCAATCGTCAACTTATGCATATGATCAAGGAATTACACAATAAAGTAAG